>CAWUFW010020320.1:0-155443 GCA_963921515.1 Calotriton arnoldi | reverse complement strand
TTAGAGTCTATACCCATTACACAAATCCATTGCTGCTTGGCGGAGAATATAAAAGCCTCCTTGACTAAACCACAGGTGGTAGACCGCAATTTGAGACCCAAGACCCGATCTTCCAATCCCTGGTTTGATAGAGAATGCTCCTCAGCCAAACAACGGCTTTTATTGGCCCTTAAGGCCAAAAACATAATCCAGATTTGGTACCAGCGAGCGGAATACAAAAAAGTGCAGAAGGCAGCACTAAGGATTTGGGAAGACGCTAACTGGGGTGACCTTATTACCCCCACCAGGCTTAAGGACCAATCTGTGTTCTGGAGAATAATAGCACATGGCAGTAAAATGGGCAAAAACACAGATGACTTCTTGGACCCCTGTACTTGGCATAGACATTTCTCTGATTTATATGCTACGTCCAGTGAGCCTGGTCCAGACACTATTGCTCTTACTGAGGGGCTTCTATGCTTTACACAAAATCCACCACTTCAGTTTAGTATTGAAGAAACTGCATCAGCCATAGCCGCCATTAAGCTTGCAAAGGCGCCTAGCCCAGATAAGATACCAAGGGATCTTTTGAAACATGCCTCAGAAGCCTGGGTGGCACATGTGAACATTTTAAGTAACGCAGTAGCTAGAGGGGAGCCTATTCCAGTATCCTGGAAAGGGGCAGAGAGAGTTTCCATTTAGAAAAAGGGCAGAAGGGAGGATCCAGCTAACTACAGGCCTATAAGCCTGATAGATACCCTTCAAAATATCTAGGCAAAGCAAATTCTGGGCAAATTAAATGACTGGATACTGGAGAACGATGTACTTACACCCTGCCAGGCTGGCTTCAGGCCAAAAATAAGTACAATTGACCAAGTTTTTAGACTCTTATGTTTAGCTTGGAAGTATACCAAGCTGAAACTTGGACACCTATATGTTGCTTTCATCGACTTGAAAGCAGCATTTGACTCAATTCCAAGAGATCTCTTATGGGGAAGTTTATGTAAGCAGGGAGTGGCAGAGGAAATTTTAAAACAGATAGCAACGCTCCATGAAGGTAACTTCGCCAAGGTACGCTGGGGCATGGGGGGGGGCAGCTTACAGAGTAGATTCCTGTCAGGAGGGGCATGCGGCAGGGCTGTGTCTTGGCACCAACCCTGTTTTTTCTATATGTGAACGACCTGGACCAGCACTAGCAAAAATCCTCCCATCATTCACCCAAGCTTGGAGGGACCCATATTTGTGCCCTAACGTTTGCTGATGACACAATCTTACTGTCCCAGACACCTAGGGGATACAACATTTACTTGACAGCTTCAGCCATTCCTGCAGACTGAAGGGCCTAGAAATAGATCCCACCAAGACTAAATATATGGATATCAGACTTCACAAAAGTTTTAAAAATAAAATAGTCTTAAATCAAGTGCCATTGGAGTGTGTTGCCAACTTTATTTATCTGGGTGTCACACTTGATTCAAAATTGTCGTGGAAGACACAATTAAATAAGGCCAGGACAATTTTACTGCAGAACTCCATCCCTATAGTAAAGAAGCAACAATCTACTGTGTCAAAGGCATTCACTCTGGCTCTGGAGGTCTACAAGCTCAGGGCTCAAACTACTGCCCTCTATAGATCAAAGTTATGGGGTGGCGAAAATCTAAATCCTCTAACGATAGGGGAAAACAAAATCATGCAGATGTTTACATCACTCCCCCTAAACACCCCAGTGATTCCGTTAACATATTATATTGGCATTAAAGATTGGAGCACTTAGCTATATGGAGATCCCTGTCCTATAGGGTCAAGGTCTGGACCACTGAAGAATTAAAAACATATAGGCAGACATTGTGTGAACTATTGGAACTTGATGTCCATCTCAC
Source organism: Calotriton arnoldi (assembly GCA_963921515.1). NCBI lineage: Eukaryota > Metazoa > Chordata > Amphibia > Caudata > Salamandridae > Calotriton > Calotriton arnoldi. The sequence goes on along the minus strand of CAWUFW010020320.1, from coordinate 153,584 downwards.
ATTCTCCTGGCTCGCCCATGTGCGAAAATGACTCTTGGAGTTGGGCCTGAGTAGGTTTTGGGTAAACCCTAACCTGCTGACGCCAGATTCAAAGAGCGAGATTAAACACATTTATTGGAATTTTATCCTGCACAGAGTCACTTTAGATTCCACATCAGGGAGACTTATCAGACAATTTCTGTCTATCAAATGGTCCCGAGTTTTCAACAATTTCAGGACGAAATCGAACCCCAATTAGCAAAGACACTTTATCTAAAATTTCGATACGAGATGCTGCAGATAAAATCTTTCACAGCCAAGTGGGTTACGTCACAGACTGCGGGAAAGGAACCCCAAGTGCACCCTATGTTTTTCAGGCACGAATGAAGATATCGCACACATTGTATGCTTTTGTCCAGCATATTTAATTCCCAGAAGAAATTGGATCAAGCCTCTTTGCCAGAACTTGAAGACCAGGAAACACCTCGAGGCGCTGAGAATACTAACATCAGATAGCTCACAACTCATTGTATTTGGTATTAGTAGATTCCTGCTGGCTTCTAGCTATCTAAGGAAAAAGAGAGGGTTGAAATTTTAATGTAACCATATTATAATTACGCTCTACCAATTGGTTCTCAACAGAGATCACGCTCCAATCAATATGCTATTCTCCTGTTTGGCACAATCTGGCACAATCTAAATGAATTTAAATTATCCAGAAGGAAATACATTGGTACTCAATAAATGCATTACTATATATTTTATCTTTTTTAGCACAATTTTAACTAATTGTCTTGTCGGACTGTAGTAATTTAGTATTCATCTGCACTTTATATTTACCTCAAACCAAGATGACTAATGCAACTAAGGACCTTTCACAAACTGAAAATGTTATTTTGTATACTTTCTATGCACCTTATCTTCTAGCGAAATCATCCTTGTCTTTAAAAAAACTTCATATGTAATTTTGTATGCTTGATTGGTATTTTCAATCACACGTTCTTTTATGATTCTTTGTATCGAAATAAAGACTGATTGATTCATTGATTCATTGATAGATTGAAAAGTCCAACTATCTAAGGGGCCCATTACGATACCCGGCGTAAAAAAATCCGCCAGGCATGGAAGCGGCAAAAATCCGCCCGCACACACCGTCTGAACACCGACCACGCCATTACGATTACACAAACCGAAAACCGCCATCGGCGGAAAAATCACACAAGATACCGCCCGCCATCGTCCGAGTCGGAGTCAAACCGCCCGCCACGGACGGAAACACGCACGACAACACAAAACCGCCCGCCCTCACGGCCGACACACCGCACGTGAAATTACGATCGCACCGCCATGAGCGCGGGAAAACTACAAATATACCGCCCGCCAGCGCAAACAACGCCGATGAGAATCGACACGGCAGAAGCCATGGCGCCCACGTCCCTGCACAGAAACCATCCGCTCACAAAACCAATAGCACACAACATGGCCAACAAGTCCACACAGCAAGGCACGCACAAATACACAAGCACAGTACACATCCCGAAAACACCCCCCGGACAAACAAAAACTACAAAGGCCAGAACCCCAGACACAACACACCTGAAAACAACAGACCATGAGGACACACCCACATAGGTAAGTACAAAAGCAGCACTCCCACAGACCACAACCCCTTGCAACATTGCAAACCAGAGAGGAGAGGAGAGGACACAGTGACACAGCAAGGACAGCAGCACACCACAGAAACGCACACATCACAACCACCACCACCACCACCACCACCACCACCAAACACCGGCACCACAAACCCCCTGCACATTACACAACACACACCGCACCAGCACCACAAACACCATGGCACCACAAAGAATGCCCAAGTTCACGCCCATTGAGCTGACGGTCATGGTCGACGAGATCATCAAGGTGCACCCACAAATCTATGGGAACATGGTCCAGCACACACCACTAGCCACCAGAAACAGAATGTGGAACCGGATCGTAGACCAGGTCAATGCAGTCGGGACCCTGCCCAGGAACAGAGTCGAAATAAACAAACGGTGGAATGACGTCAAGAGCCTGGTCAAGAAGAAGGAGGGCAAAAACAGAGAGCTGGCTGCCGTCACTGGCGGAGGGAATCCCGCGCTCTTCAAGACCTTCAAAGCGTGGGAGGAGAAGGTGCGAGTCATCATACATCCCGAGATCCTCGCCGGATTAGCAGGGGAGTGGAGGCTGGTAAGTACAAACTAATGTATACCAGCACACCGCTATGTACTCACATGCACTACCACCATGCCACAGCTCCCAGGGACAAACACCCCCATGTCCAGCACACAATACACAACACACACATGCAACAGACACCACCACACACAGCCCAAACAGAACAACTGTAAGATGCGTGGGGACATGTGTACACTCAGCCAGCCACGTAACCACCAACAGGTCCCCAAATATGCCAGAAGCGCCACAACGAGCACCCACCACACCCATGTGTCCGCCACAGCTGCACTAACCGACAAGTAACAGGTAAGTGGCAGGAACACAAAGTGCAGTGGGTGGGACGGTGGACAGCCCAAGTACAACACACACCAGGCCCCAGTCCCACAGCACAGCAAGGAGGAGCATCCCCCACACCCCACAGCCACGTGTCAGCCACCGCAGTGCACAACGACAGCCGAAAGGCAGACATCACGGTCCACAGCAATCGGTGTCAGTGGGTGTCCAGCCACCCCCACGACCCACAACACCCCCCACCCCCACAGACCTGCAACATGGAGCACCCCCGCTTAGAACCATGTGGCATCCAGTACAGTGCACGCACGAACAACCTGCAGGTGGGAAACTGGACAGGGCTGGATTACTGGAGGCATGAGGACCGGAACACGACCAACACATGGGACATGTCACGTAGCAGACGAACACGCAGCACCGCCCACCGTCACGAACAAGTGAACAATGTGCACACGGACATGAACAACAGACTCACACCCCACATGACCCATCACAGACATAGCAACACCCAAGGAGCCACGTCTGCATGCACAAGCCACACTGAATATAGTACCACACAGCAGCCACTGTGCAACTCATCACACACAACCGAAACACCATTGAAGTCCTGTCCATGTAGCCCCTACTGCCTGTCAACCACACACCCCACAACTACGCCTATGTAAGACAAACAACACTAGACGCAACAGAGCGGAACAACATAAATGCACACGAACACCACTGAACCCATCAAACACACAGACACACCATGCACATACAACATACCATCCATCCCATCCGTCAGCCCCAGTCTCATGAAAGGCATGTCATCCGCACAGCTGCCACACATACAGCAGTCACGCTAAGATACATGCCCATGACCAACCATGTGCCAGAAGTCAATGAAGCGCACGACACACTGTGAGCAACAACACACAACATGGGCCACACCCCCCGAGCACTGCAGTGATGCACATGGCACAGGGCAGCACGCACACCAAGGAGATGGGACAACTGCAATACGTTGGCTGGCACACAACCATCACTCACTCATAACGATGCGTCCAATGCCATGTCCAGTAATCACAACAGACAGCAAATATGCAGGCCATGTCAAGCATGCACACACCTCAAACCATGCACTGTCATGCTGCCACAACACATGTCACGTTCGGCACCCATGGCTCACAGCATGTACCCCAAAAGCATATTCCCTCCCAAATGCGAATCTGGGGCATGGCCCCCATGTTGCCATATGCGTTCCTAAGCGTTCCATTTGAACCCCAAAAGCATATTCCCTCCCAAATGCGAATCTGGGGCATGGCCCCCATGTTGCCATATGCGTTCCTAAGCGTTCCATTTGAACCCCAAAAGCATATTCCCTCCCAAATGCGAATCTGGGGCATGGCCCCCATGTTGCCATATGCGTTCCTAAGCGTCCCATCTGAACACCAAAAGCAAAGTACAAACCAGACCCAGGATGGGCCAGGAGCCCGCATACACCAGAGTCACAATAAGTAGGGGCACAGCAACACACCCATCGGCATGGCCAATCCGTCCCATGCCACATGTGCACAGCACACAGTCCCATTGCCAAGCACACACAACTACAAATGCTACAGCCACACACACGCCTCCGGGAAACCCATGTACGAGATTGCACGAACTGTTAATGTCAGACGACAAATACATACTTCGCCAGGTGCAACACAATAACAAATCTCATTCTCTCCACAGGTGACGAACTGCTGGATGCTGGGGATGGAGACAGCAGCCAGCACAGCCAGCCTACAAGCCCCCAACGAGGACACACGGATGTGGAGGATCTGTCCTCCTCTTCGGACACGGACCACCAAGCAGGCCCATCTGGTGTGGCAGGGCCCAGCCGCTCCCCAGGACCCCTCCTACCCACCAACCCATCATCCAGGGCTGCTGAACATTCCCAGCCCCCTGCTGCCACTGTCGTTGCGGCCACACCCACAGTCATTGCGGCCACACCCACGGTCATTGCGGCCACTACCACTGCCGCAACCGCCACCATCGCCGCACCGACCACCACCGCCGCCACCACCACCACGTCTTCGCTGGCACCAGCCCCAGCGCAGGTGGTGGCCCGGCCGACTGGATCCACCCTGGGAGCCACAGCGAGGACCGTGGTGAGCAATGTGGCTAGTGGGCAGGCCGGTGGCAGCAGGACTGGTAGGAGGAGCAGGGTCAGGGAAACGCCAGCCTCCCCTGGGAGCCATGCCCTGCCTCAAATGGCCAGAGTCCTTGGGGCCTATGAAGAGGCCCAAGGACAATGGGCCAGGTCAGCTACAGACACGCGTGAGGTGCTGGGGGTGCTGAGGTCCATGGACGCCCGTATGGGCCAACTCGTGGACCTCATGGGCCAGCTGGTGGTGGCGGTGAGGTCACAGCCAGGGACAGCAGCTCCCCTCCGCCACCACCTGCCGGGGCGCAGGGTCGAGCAGCAGTGTCCAGTTCCCCTGCGTCCACAGCCAGTGAGCACACCTCAACCACCAGCATGTCGCAAGCAGGCACCCCCTCGCAAACGTGGAAGGGGCCGTCCGAAGTGGAAACCGATCTCCCGGGAGGACTTCGCACGCTCCAAACGCAAGTGAGGCAGCCAGCCAGCCTTCCTTGACCACCCACTGCATTGACTTGGACTACGATCCCACTCCACACAGCCATCTGGATGGCATGTGTGTGTTGGACTATGGACATAGAACCAGTGGGTACACCCTGAGCATCACGCAGCCATGACCGACAGCTCATTGTCACTGCACGCACCACTTTTGTCATCACCTTACACACAATCACATGTCACAGTTTGAAATAAATGCACCTCTTACACAAACTGCTGTTTGTGCCCTGTGTTTTATTTGTACGGAATACAACGGCCACCTTGGGCGGAAAGGCACCTGATGCGTGGCATGGCAATGGAATCCGGAGGGCCTGTAGGGACCTAGGGGTGGGAGACAGAACAGGAGCACATTCAATGAGTGTGTCACACACCCATCACACAGTACATGTCAACAACTACAAGCAATGTACACACATCGCACAGAGCAATAGGGCACAATGCCACAGCCACCAACAGTGGCATACTACCCTGGCCATGGAGCGTTGACACACAGCACGCAGTGAACAAACGGCCACCCTGACACAGCACACACTCACCTGCACAGATACAGCCACATCAGCCGTCGTACATGGACACTCACCGTCAAGTGAAGTAGCGGGCGATGAGCTGCTGCCGCACATTACCAGCTTCCTCCTCTCCGCTGTCCTCCTCACTCGAGCTGTCCTGGTCTGCGGGCTGGGGCCCTGGTTGATCTCCGTCATCCACGATGAGGGGGATCTGCTTCCGAATGGCCAGATTGTGCAGCATGCAGCACGCCACCACTATCTGGCACACCTTCTGTGGGGAGTACGCCAGTGCACCCTCGGTGCGGTCCAGGCACCTGAACCTGGACTTGAGGAGGCCAAAGGTACGCTCGACCACACGTCTGGTCCTCCCATGTGCCTCATTGTAGCGATCGTCTGCTGGGGTGCGAGGATTCCTCAATGGACTGAGCAGCCATGCCCCATTCGGGTACGCAGAGTCACCTGGGTGTGAGGGACACAGAGAACCGTTGCTATTCCAACTGGACAGGGGACAGCATCGCACAACCAGCACGCTACACCACTCCACATACTCACCGACAATACAGCCACGATCCTGTTGCAGATTGGACATCAGTCGTGGCAAGATGCTGTTGCGCATTATGTGTGCGTCATGGGCCGAGCCTGGGAACTTTGCACACACGTGGGTGATCACCATGTCCGCAAGGCACACCACTTGCACATTCAGGGAGTGCGTGTGCTTCCTGTTGCGGTACAGGTGCTCAGTGGCCTGTGGTGGAACAAGGCCAACATGTGTGCAGTCAATGGCTCCAACGACGTGTGGGATTCTGCCAAGGGCATAGAATGCACCCTTCACTGCCGCCAATTCACGAGCCCTGGGGAAGCGGATGTACCTGTTTCGGTACAGCATCATGGCTGCCAGTACATCCCTCAGCACCTTGCTGAACATGGGCTGGGACATCCCTCCTCCAATGCCCACTCTGTGCTGGAATGACCCAGTGGCGAAGAAATGCATGGCGGCCATCACCTTAGCCGTGGGGGTGACAGCAGTCGGATACACCCTGCGGGGACGGAGATGGGGTTCTAACATGGCACACAGTCGATGCAGGGTTGGCCTGTCCAGCCGAAACTTCCTAATAACCTCTGTATCGTCCATGTCCGCCAGCAATTGGTATGGGCGGTCAATGTTCGGTCTCCGCCTAGGGACAATGGCAGAGGACACATGTCAAAGCAACACAACACATAGCAATTTCGCATACACATCACTGACATGACTGAGCAAGCACATGAGCCACAGCCCAGCTGTCAAGCTGGGACGGCACGGCCACAATACACTTACACAGGTCTCCCAACAATGGCAATGGCTAGTGATACAAACCACTGCCATGTGCATGCACATGGGGATCTAGGCCCCAATGACTTGCGGGGCGTGCTGATGGGGACTGACTGCATATCCGTCAAGCGGCAACGCCACGGCAACATGAATGTCTGCTGAGCATGGAACTGCTTCCGCGGCTGGATGAGTATGGCACACGACGACGACGATGTGGGCACAGGCTGAGCGGCCAAAACAAGTGGGACCTGTGGCACGAGGGGATATGAGACAGTAGTAGGTGTCAGCACTGCACCCTATGTACAGCACTGTACGGATCACACCTCCCGAAACATTGACAGGTGTCCACATTGACAGCCCCATGCCAAGACGGCTGTGTGCTTGCAGTCACAGGTGAGAGGTTACATTGCACGTGCCAGGTGGCAGACGTACATAGTGGGAGCTGGCATGTGTGTGCATGTGTCTCCTGTTCAGGATCCACCAGATGGGCGCTGACTCTGTACTGACCATTGGACACAGCATGTTCCGTGGAAGGCTTGTGTGTGTGGGATGGTGGCACTGGATGTGCCTCCGTTGGGTGGGGGGCCATGCACAGGGCGGAGTACGTCGATGATTGCGCATTGTTGGTCACGGTGGGTGCACCAACTAAGATGTGTTGCCCTGTGTTCAATTCCTATGTCCGCATGATGATGGACTGTAGATGTGGGCAGACTACACATTGGTCGATGTGCTGTCTATATGCATGTGCCCCTGCTGGACTCGCTGCTGCACATGTGACCCCTGTTGGACTCGCTGCTGGGTCTGTGGAGCTGATGCACCTTCTGTGCGTGGGGCGGACAGCTCTCCTCACTTCCCTCATTGCGCATGTCATGACTTTGCCGCAGGTGACATGGATCATGGAGGGCCCACATGTACGCGTGGGTAGGCTACACATGATTGTTCACTGGTCGCCACCCCCAGTCAGTGTTTCGAATGGGAAGGTTGTCGTGCTGGTGGTATGTTCGATGTGGCGGATGGGCGGGCCTAGGTGCGGGCTTACATTCCGGACATGGGGGGTAGTTGGATTGGCGACTAGTTGCAGTACACACGGGACACGTCTCTTCCTTTCCACATCTGGGTCATCCCTTGTACTAACTGACAGTGATACAGTCATCTTCGCCCCAGCCCTCATGTCCTCCCCTCGCTCCCCCAATATGCATGCTCACCTGCGAGGCTAGCGCTTGCACAGGCAGCCCCAAGCTCGCACCAGAGAGGGCAAGGAGTGTATGTGTGGGTCCAGTTGCACGAGTGGGCTGTCTCAGGGTATGATGTGTGGCGGGACGCCGTCCACCTGCGTGGTGCCCCAAATGGAGACCCGGCCTGCATGGACTATGCATCACAGTCTTCGCCTTCCGGATCCGCCACCTGCGACACCCAGTGGCTGTGGCTGCCCTTGCGGCCAGGCCGCGTCCGTCTGTGGCTGATGGCCCACACATTCACTCTTTGGCCTCTCTGGGGAGGGCTCGGGGGTGGTGGCGCACGCGCTTGCACTTAGTCGCAATGGCATGTGGCGTGGTTGGTATGATGGGCAATGGATGGGATGGTGCGAGCCACCTCCCGTGACGTCAGTGCTGCTCGTGCTGTGGTGCGTCCCCCTACACTTCCATTTGACTTGTGCCATGCTAGACATTGAGGTTCTATTGCCTGCGTGATATGACCAGGAGGAGCGCGAGGAGACCTCTCACACACCATGCTCCACTGCCATCCTGTGCCCTGTATCGCCTGTGCGGATTGACTATGTTGGGGTTACACCTGGTCGACTGGGGCTGTGTGTGCCTTGTCAAGGGGCATGGCGGGCGCACAACAGGATCCAGCTTGTCCACAGAGGGTGGGCTGAGGTGCGCCTGGTACCGCTTTGTACGTGTGCCCGGCTGCTGTGCACACACGTGTTCACTCCCCCCGACAGGTGTCCTCTCACAATGCCCAGGGAAGCGGTGGTGTACTGTTCATGACCCCTCCCAACACGGCGTGCTCCAACTTGGCATGTGCGCATCTACCCGTCACACCCACCCACCTGAGCACTGCGTCCATACGACTTCACACGACACATGTGTGTCTTCCACAGTTGTGCTACTCATTTGCGTTGACATCCAATACCAGTGGACTACATGGTCATGTCACGACTGCCGTGTACTTCACATACTCTCATCCTCTCTCATTCGTACTTGTGAAATGAGTCAGCGGAGACAGTTTTGGTTTCAAACATTATATTGAGTCTTCTGTCCTCTGTGATGCAGTATAGTGGACACTACTGGCAGCGGAATACATGTTGAGGATATACTGAGCATGATTGCAAATGGGATAGGGTGTGGGGTTACATGTGATTGGCTGTTGCATGTGGGATGTGGGCTTCAGAGTGACATCTGCTTGGCCAAGGCTGTGCTAATGTACATTTACGTATAGCTGCGGAGCTGCGGACTTTGACACAGACGGTATACATGTAGCCTACCAGACCGCTTGGCATCATGGGCACAGTCCATCTCAGTTCCATGTGACAGGTTTGCTGCGGTTGTTCCTCATGCACGCGTGCATGTGAGATGACATCAGGGCATGTGCTTGCGTGCATGCAGCGGCGTGCCACTTGTTGTTGCACTGTGGTGGTTACTGGACATGTCACAGTCACTGGGGTCGTGTTGTTGTTGTATGCACTTGTCGTCCATGCAAAGGTCCTGGTATGGGATTCCCGGGGCGGGGGTGGGAGGGGTGCAGCACCCACAGACTCCAGGCGACCTATTCATGTCCACTGAGTGGTGTGTGTGTCCATGTGCGCTGGATCCATGTCGTGTCCTGGTTGTTCGTGCAGTTCCGTCCATGTGGGTGCGATACACAGAGCCCATGCCACTGCCTCCCACGATGCATGCGGTGTTCCTGGATGTGATGGGGAACAGTGTGCATGTCCCGGTCATATCCGATGTCATGGCGATGTCGTTGATGGTGTGGTTACAGTTGCCGGTCGTTTGGTATGGCTGTTGTGGTGGTGACTGGCCAGTCCGTGCGGAAGCTAAGCATGGGTGCGGGGTTGGACATCATAGGTCAATCGGGGAACCTGCGTTGTGGTCCGACGAATTTACAGGTTGTCAGGTATGCGATGCCGTCCAGCAGGGCTTCCATGTCATTGGTGGTGTACATGTTTGCCAGCCAATGTAGCGGATGGTGGCTGTCAAGGTGTTGTTCGTAAGTTGTCCCTTGGAGGACCATGATGGGGCATGCTGGGTGACATTCGATGTAGCTGTTCTCGATGATCCGTCGTGTGGAGGCACAGTGGTCCCATTTCAGTGCGGGTGCGATGTTGGCCACATACGCCATGCCCCCATAGGCAGAGCAGGCCCTGTCGTGTGCGTCCAGAGGGAGGAGTAGTGGTAGCAGGTCCGCCTTCAGACATGCCGGGTTGGAGAGGCATATCTCCACGGGATGCTGGTAGGGACACCTCCGACAGTAGAAGATGGGCATGACGCAGCTGAACAATGTGATGCGGTAAGTCAGTCGGTAACTTACGTTCAGCAGGGACAGGAGATCGCATCCCAATATATGAAACAGGTTGGTTTTGTACAGCTTGAGCTGTTCGGCGTAGTTGGGTAGGTGTGTTGCGGTTGCCATTTCGCAGCGGTGCGTTGTGGTGGCGTGCTCCGGCTGTGTGTGCAGTCTGCAATGTGCACGCTCCGAGGTTGCTGTGAGCTCTGTATAGTCGTAGGGAGACAGGACTTGTGTTCTGTTGGCTTGTTTGGAGGACACGGGCCCTCATCCCACATGCTTCTCAGACAGTTCAAGGTCAGTGATGTGTGACTCCTTCCAATTAACTTGCATGTGGCCGACATGGGGGAGTGTTTTCTTCTTTCTTCCCCGTCCGTTGTGTGCTTCTGTGATATGCGCTACCTGCCCTGTGGTCGGTCTCCTCGGCATGCCTGTGTTGGTCTATTCTTGGACAATGGCTGTATTCACCGGCTTCTGTCGTAGGGCTGTGGTTTCGGAGTTGGAATGGAAGGTCATTCAGTGCTGTCTGCTCTCCCTTCTGTGGGCGGCAGGCTGCCTTTCCGCTCTGCGTTGGGCCTTGTGTGTGAATGTTATTCTTGGGCCACCTGTTGTCGGTCCCCGGGCTCTTTGGTGTTCCGTTTTATATGTCTTGTTCATATGTGCAGGGTGGTATGGGTGTTTCAGTGTGGTACTGGCGTTCCTCTTCCCGAAGGGGCCCTGCTTCTCCTAGTTGGTGTTGCCGCCGCTGTGTGCTACGCCATGTTTGTTACACTGGGGTGTGTCCTGCTGTTGCGTAACTTCACTGACATGTGTGCGTTGGTTGTGTGGCGTTGGGTGTTGTCCGTGAATTGGGCGTTGGGGACATGTCTGTGGCAGGCCTGTCACGTGTCATGTGCGTTCGGGGTGGGGCTGATGTGTGTGCTGCTTGGTTGTGTCCCTGTGTCTGTGTGCGACGCATGCATGGCGCTGCGGTTGGCCTCTGCGTTGTGCGCATGTGTGGCGGCGTCATCGCCGCTTTGGGGCCGTGACGGGGTTGTTGGTTCCTAGTCCCAGGTGGTGTGTACACATGTGTTACGTGATGTTACGATTTGGCCTGTCATATGTGGATGCAATGGTGGATGTGTAGTGTACACGCGCTGGTGGGGGGTTGTCCGCTTTTTCCGCCCTTGCACTGTGTGCGCTGTTTGCGTGCAATTGTTGTGTGTGTGCCTACCTGCGTCTCCGCGGTACGTTGCGTCCTTGGTGGTGCATCAGCAGGAGCATGGGGAGGGCCTGCAGTGCTGGATTCATGCTCGGGGGAGCCGCTTCTTCGTTGTCCGTGCTCGGCGTCCGTGTTACCGCTTCGGTTTGTCGTACGGTATCTCTTGGCCGTGGGAGCCGTTTGTTTGCGGCATCGTAATTTATACGCCGGGCGGGACGTGTTTCGTCGGACGGTGTGTGTCAGTTGGGCTGCGCCGCTACGTGTACGGGCGCACTTTGATGGCGGACGGTGTTGCTGGCTTGCCGGCGGTGTTTGGCCTACTTTTCGCATCGTAATTGGGCGGGCGTGTGGACTGCTGCGTGCCGGCGGTAACTGGTGGTTTTTGCATCCGCCAGCACGGCGGTTGTGCTTCCGCCCGCCATCGTAATGAGCCCCTAAAAGAGCATTTTCTGAATTCTGTCATAAACTGTGACTTTACCATTAAAGAGGATCTTAGATTACAAATCCTTAGACACCAAGTATTACATTTCTACCTTTTCCCAAATTAAAATTATCACTTAATAAATGTAATAATGTAACCCAATATTATCCTGTGGGGGAGGAAGGCCTCACAGTAGTAAAAAATGAATTTGTGAGTGTTTCACTACCATGACATGTTAAACTTAAAAATACAAGTTCAACTTTTTAAAATAACATTTGCCCTGTCCTATGCGCTGTTTAGGGCCTACCCTAGGAGTAACTTATATATATTAAACAGGGAATTTTAGGCTAGCAAAAGGTTTATTTTGGCAAGTGGAGTTGGCAGTTTAAAACTGCAAACAGGCTGCAATGGCAGGCCTGAGACATGGTTTAAGGGGCTACTTAAATGGGTGGCACAATAAGTGTTGCAGGCCCACTAGTGGCATTTAATTTACCAGCCCTGAGTATATGGTATAAGAGTTTACTAGGGACTTATAGGTAAATTAAATATGCCAATCAGGTGTAAGTCAATTTTAACATGTTTTAGGGAGAGAGCACATGCACTTTAGTACTTGTTAGCAGTGGTAACGTGCACAAAGCCCTAAAGCTAAGAAGAAGAAATTCAGCAACACAGGAGGGATCAAGGAACAACCTTTGAAGGACTACCCCCCAAGGGTGCCAGATATCAGATCTTACAATGTCCTTACTGTGACTATCACTCAAAAGCTATTTTCACTGTAAAAAGCTGGCAGGCCAATAGAGGAACAAGAGGAAGTGGGATTAAATGGATTAAATACTTATTCTCCTTTCTCTGGCTTGGGACCAGCTAGAAGTATGATTTAATCTCTCTTTTTAATATGTATTAAAAGCTCAACTTAATGCCAACGTCAGATTTTTAATTAATATTGAGGAAAAATAAAATTAGCTTTTAAAAATTTATCTTTTACCTGATGAAAATCCTGGAGACTAATTTGCATTAGCTCTTCAGCTGTGTCCCAGTGGCTGCTTAGCTCCAATGAGGCATGAAAAGAAAACTGTTCCTAGAGCAGAGACCATGACTTGGGAGTCAGGAAGTGTTTTCTCTTCTCTTGGCAGGAAGACCGGCTGGGGTGTACCAGGAACTTATTTTACCTCAATAGGGGCTCTCCTGTCACAAGCAAAAAAAGAAAGATTGAAGTTTTTGTCCTCCACATGAGGCAGGCACTATACCCAGTGGGGGCAAAGCTGGTTTGAAGTGACCACAGAGGAAGAGGTTGCTCATTTCCCTGGCCACATCTCTAGGTAGGCACACAGGCTCTGCAAAAGGGGAGAAGGTTTCCCCCATCTTGTATTATAGGAGTGAGAGGCAGAGGGTTTATTTGCTTAAGGGTACTCAGGAGCTGTTGCAAAAGTGGGTAAGGTTATTCCTGGGAACTTTTACTCCATTGTTTAAGGAGAAGTCTGGACTCACCCCCAACCACTGCTGGTGTCAGGCATAAAAAAGACACTCCAGGCAACCCCCTTCAAAACACTTAACACCCCCAAAAACACGTAACCCCCCCCCTCAAAACCCTTTCAGGACCTGTGAAAGAACAGAAGAGGACGAAACCTGTTGTCCGTGACATGAGAGGAGCCCTGCAGGACAGAACTTGCTCCCTCTTGTACCCCAGACAAAAAATTGGACTCCATGGATCAGATAGCTGACCCCCTCTGTGACTACAGAGCTACAAAAAAGCTGTAGGAGCCTTTTCCTGAAGAGCCCAGCTGACTAATACCAACTGGACCTGTCCTGGGCCCTGCTGGTGGATTCAGCTAGAGAGAGTCATGGCCCTCAAGAGCTGTTCTTGAGGTACTGGAACCCTTAGCCAGGTGTAACTGGGCTTCTTATACCACCTCTAAAACCCTTTGGACTTACAAATATTTTGGACTTGGAGACCTCCAGAGAACTGGGACAAACCACCCCTGCCTATCTTCCCAAAGCACAACTTTAATGGGCTAAGAGAGCATCGTCCTACCGCTTGAAGCCTCTCCTCAGCAGCAAATTTAGTTCAGTGAACCCTCAGTGAGAAAATAACCAGACTCATGGAGCTCAGTGTTGGATACAGTTGGAACCTTGCCTCTCTAAACGGTTCCGAGCTGTAAAAAGAGACTAAGTCCAAAGGTAAAATCCTTGATGGGTGAAGGCACCAAAAGTATCCGACTGACAAGAAGAGTTCCACGGGTACAAATTTTGAATTTCTACTTCTCAGAGCTTCCTCTGCAAAAACTGACAGCATCAGTGTAACCTCATCCAATATCTATCCGACTTCGAGAAGATTTCCTCGGATGCAGCCTGCTGTCTTGCCTCGCGACTAAGTCTCAGGGTAAATCCCCTAACTGGGCCACACCTGATTGGTGTATCCAACCTGCGTTCCTTCACAGTGTACCACAAATTGCAACTTGGCCCTGGTCTACCACAACGTGGACTACAACTGGCACTTTCTGTTTTTTGGTGCTATTTTTCCATAAACATTTAGAAGTTCATATCCCTTGTTCCCTTTATGGGTTTTTGTCATTTTGTTCAATAAAATGTACTATATTTTTCTAAATTGGAGTAAGATTTTATTTACAGTGTCTTTTTTGATTTTTTACTGTTTTGGTACTTCTCAATGGTTAAGCCTGTCTCTTCTGTGCAATACATACCAGGGGTTAAGCTCAGGTTGTGGCTTCTGAGACCTAACAAGTTGGTTACATTTTCACTTGTGATGAAATATCATCCACCCCAGCTAATAATTCACTTTCCTATACCTTGTATTGTCCACAGGCAATGTTCCCTCTAATTATTTTCCTCTGAATGTGGCACTGAACTGTTGTTGCTCTCCAAATGCACCCAAAACTACATGTGTCAGAGATAGGCCACAATGTACTCAGCAAGCAAGCACAGTGGGAGAGCTAACATAATCAATGGTGTTTATCATTCTAAATGTGCAGTTTAACTCACATTTAGATGCATCTAAAATTCAGTGTTGGGCTACCGGATCTAATCTGCTCTGCTACCATCTGTGACATGTAATGTCAGTTAGTCAAAGCATAAAGCTTGGGGATTTTAATAAAAGTCAGAATGGAACAAAACCTGAAGCTAATCTGCCATCGTCTGCCTCTGTTCTGCTATTCATCAAGGTCTGTCCTCTCCTTCCCTGCATCAGCAAATCACATCTGCTCTGCTCTGTTCAGTTCTGAATCGAAGTCTGAAACTCCTCTGCAGCCTCTCGTCTCTAAATCTGTCTGAGTCTGTCTCTCGCAAAGGTCTCTGCAAGGGTTCTGAAACTCCTAAACTAGGAACGCGTTTATACCAAAAATAATGTTACAAAGCATGTGGTGTGATTTTCATTCTGCATCCAACTGGAATCCAGCATTCTCCAAAACGACACCTCCACCCCTCTGCAGTCTGCATACGTCATCTATTAGACAAAAATCCTTCCCACAATATATTCTGCATCTTATTTAATGTAAATTCATCTCCTAACCTTCCTTTAAAGAAACATTTTATTTTTAACTAAATAAACACATGGCATTAGCTTCAAAAGAACCTATTAATTTAAGCAAGAATCAGTAAAGCATAACATGGTAATGCATTTTTAAAATACGTGTGTTTTTTTCTATTCTCTCTAAAGCGAATAATTAAATGAGGCTTTGTTTAAACATTTCCAGCAATTAAATAGATAAGGCTCCGTGGTTACATGCTGTAAATTATGGCAAGCGTTCTCTCTTACACACAGAGACATTCCTTTGCTTATCTCGAAGGTCAACTGGAGCTTACAGAGCAAGAGCTGAATCAAGTCCTCCCACTGATGATTTAAATCATCACACCTCGGAGGATTTGTAAATCATCACACCAAGTTTATTCCACATGTGAGATCATTAAAGAGCATCCCCATCATTAGTTGAATCCCTATATATTTTTCTCTACCTAAATATTGCTACTAGTCTGTGCTGTGCATAGACATGGTACTTTCATTCACAGACCTAATTTCTATTGGTTATGTAAAATAACCCTACTAAAAGTAGTATGATCAGTATCAGTGTTATTGCAAAAACTGAGCACACTTCCTTTCCCAAGTCTTATATTTAAAAGGAGGTATTCCGGGATGGCTTCTAATCTTTCCAGCTAGGGGCTCAATATAAAGATTAAAAAGCAACAGGGATAACGGGCAGCCCTGCCTTGTACCCCTTCGGATTTTAACTGGAGCAGACAGGTTCCCGTTCACTAAAATTCTGGCTATAGGAGGAGTTTGGTAGATCAAACTAACTGTCCTACAAACGTTTTCCCCCAGATTACATAATCTCAATATATGCTTTAAATAGGCCCAGTTAACTCTGTCGAATGCCTTTGTGGCATCCAACGTAATGACAGCCAGCGGTGTTTTATAAAGTGTTGCTAAATCAATTGCCCCAATCAAGTTATAAGTAAGGTCTTGAATTCCTCTCCCCCGCACAAAGCCTTTTTGATCCCTATGCAATAGACCTCCTATCACTCCATTCAACCTCTCTGCCAAAATCTTGGCAAAAATCTTACAGTCAAGATTGAGCAGAGAGATAGGTCGGTATGAATCGCAGGAGCGAGGTGACTTTGAAGGTTTAAGAATCAAAGCTACTGTAGCTTCATTCCAAGATTGCGGCATATTCCCGCCCTTTTCAAAAATATGGGAAAATAGCTTCTCCATAACGGGAATAAGAGCTTCCATTAGCACCTTATATAGCTCCACCGGCAGGCCATCTGGTCCTGCAGCTTTACCAGATTTTCCTGCTGCTAATGCTTTCTTGACCTCATTACTTATCGAACTATTCAAGTTATGAGACTCATTCTCAGTGATTTTATTCAGGAGATCTTGGCCCAACCAGGCTCTAATTGCTTCCTCCTGGACAATTAAGTCCTCTCGATATACCTCTTCAAAATGTTTTTGAAAAGCCTCTTCAATTTCTACAGGGCTCTTAAGTAGAGTCCCTGAGGTGTCACAATTTACTTCTTTGATGTTCCCCCTTGCAATAACTTGTTTGGTCTTCGACGCCAGAAGCTTTCCACAGCCTTCCCCATACTCGAAGTGAGCAAGCTTGCTGGCTTGCCACCTCTTTTTTAACCTAGAATCAATCACCCCAGTCAGATCTGATTTAAGAGACTGCAAGTTTGCTGAGATATCTTTGTCTGACAGATTACTCCCATGAGTAATAAGGTTTTGCTCTACCTTTTGAATTTTACGCTCTATCTCTTCCACTTCAGCTCTATATTTTTTCTGTCTAGCAATTTGGAGTGACGTTATGTATCCTCTCAAAAAAGCTTTATACGTGTCCCACACGACTTCTATTGGGGCAGTATCCATATTGGTTAGAAAAAAAGCTTTTGTCTCTACAGTTAGCTTCTCAATTACATCTTCCTCCAAGAGAATGGCACGATCTAGGGTCCATCTCCTATGGGTCGGCTTTACTGGCATCTTGAAGGATAAAGTTACTGCCGAATGATCCGAGAGATGTTCCCCCAGATGTTTTATATCCTGCACCCAACTTTTTAAATCCAGACTCACTAAGAAGAGATCTAACCTAGACTTATGGACATATTTCTTGTTATGAAAAGTGTACCCTCTCCTGTTCCCCATTTTGTCTCTCCAAACATTAAACCAAGCTAACTGCTTCATAGTGTTTTTAATCGTAGATCTCATTTCGCAATTCTGAATTGCTCTGCTTTTTAATGACATGTCTATGGCAGGGTCTAAGACCACATTAAAGTCACCTGCCAGAATTAACGGATCTGCAAAATTTAATAATTCTGAGAGCAGATCTCTAAAGGGAGCTGGATCATCTATATTAGGTCCATATTATCCTGCCACCGTAAATTTGTAAGCATGACACTTAATTTTAGCTATGGCCCCTCTCCCTATCTTATCCACTCTAATGTATTCTAGAGAGATAGCTGGGTTTCTTTTGATAACTATGGCTACGCCCTTGGGTAAAATTTGTTGCGTTGTGCAGACCACATTTTGGATCCAATTCCTGGACTTACACACATTTTTCAACTCGCTCTCTGTTAAATGTGTCTCCTGAAGTATGAGGATTTGTTCTGGGGCATCTCTCAAATATTGAAAGATCTTCTCCATCCTGTACTTTGCTCTTAAGCCATTCAGATTCAATGACAATACCCTTAAAAGAATATTATGATCCTCTATTGGCTGGGCCATTTCTCTATTGGCAAAACAAAAAACAAAATATTTTAAGAACCCTACTTAGGTGACTTGGACATATTTTTTTTCCCCCAATGCGCCCCACCCTGTGCTCCCCACCCTCTCCCTCCCCTTTCTCCCTCGTGATCCCTCCCCTGGAGAACCCCATCTTTCCTTTTCAATGGCCCTACCCTGGCCTTTGAGGCCTCCCCCCCTTGAGTCAGGAGTTTTAACACTAGTTACTGTAAATTATCCTGGAAGAGTTTATATCATAAATCTAGTGATCTTTATATGTTCCTCATTCTACTTTAAACCTTTAGCCAACGTGACAGGGAAGACTGAGTGCTATGCAGAACTTCTGTCTAGCTTCTCACTCCCTCTACGCCCCCTGAGATAGACTGCAAAAAAATGTCAGCTTCCTCAACCCGCCTAAATGACTGCATTTTATTGTTATACATCACTTTTAGCATGGCAGGAAATTTAAGCTGTGCTGTTTCGCCCTGCTTTCTGAAGGGTTCTAATAGCTTCCCTAGCTCCCACTGCCTGGTTGCTGTAATTGATGAGACGTCAGATCGTATTTGGAAGATTATACCTTCTGCACTTAACAAACTCATCTTCAGAGCTTTGTTTAAGATTTCATCCTTCAAATTGTATGTTAAAAAATGGACTAGGATTTTCCTGGATCTAGTTTTATTTGGGTTCAACCTGAATGGGTCCCTATGTACCCTCTGAATATCAGCCATAAGAGCTTGCTCTGAGGTTTCAATTTGAGTAGCTTGTTTAATTAGTTTAACTACATACTGTTTAAGATTGCTCCCCTCGGCCCCTTCAGGAATTTTAAGCAGGCGAATGTTGTTCCTCCTTTGGGATCTTCCAAGAGATTCCAACTTGTCCTGGAAACCCATTTCCCTCTCTTTCAATAAAGTTATATCTCTTGCGTTTTCTTCCGAGTGAGAAGCTAGCTCCGCTACAGTAAGTTCTAGAGCTGTGGTCCTGGCTGCTAGTGAGTCCAGTTTGTCTTCCACTTTTTCGCATGACACTGTAATGTTGGCTTGGTTTTTTCTGAGACCACAAATCTGTCTCTAACTTCTATTGTCAACGTTTGCAAGAGATCTGAAATTGATCGGGGGAGGGTCTGATCTACAGCATCCCCTCTTTGGGTTGCCGCTAACTCAGAGCCAGTTTCACCAGATTGACCCGCCTGATTCTCACTTAGAGAAAACCAGATCCCTCTGTTTTGTCATATCTGAAAATTAATCTCCTTCGTCTGCCATTACCGATTTCCTTGTGACCTCTCCTTCTAGTGATTCCGGTTCGCTCGCAAGTAGTTGGAACCTATTTGGGCTTAATATCCCTTCTGAGAATTCAGATACCTTCATGGGGTTGCTAACAGAAATACAACCTATTGGTTTTAGTATTAAGGTGCTGGGTGCAACCTTAAAATAACTCCTCAGCGAGGGAGTAAGTTTTGGATTATGTTGCTTCAGGGAGGGGTTTTCCGTTTTTTTTTACTTTCTATTTTTGAAAGTGACCCATTCCCCAGTTGTTACCTTATTCTGAGAGAGTGACACTTTGATATGTTTTTTATCAGATTGAGCCCGCTGTTTTCGAATGCTGTCACAAATTTGCAAGTTTATGTTGGACGGGTTGAAACTTGCACTTCTCAGTGCGTATCTAGTTTGCCCCCCTGACTTTATCCCTGTGGGTCTGCCGCCTATTTTGCCCTCCAGAGTCACCACACCCCCCCCAGTCATCAAGCACCCCCGGTTCATCCACCACGGTTGAACTTACTTTACTGCTTACTCCTGCCCTGAGGTCGATAGTGAATTTCTCCGCTGCGCCCTCTTCCAACCTTTGGAGGGCTTCTTGCGATTCCGGTAACACAGGAGCAGCGTTTGTGCTGCCCCTGCCTCTCCCGCCCTGGATGGGGAGCCTTGCAGCGGCTTTCCGACTGTGTCCCAGCTCGCGGGCTGCACAAGACCACAACGACTCCTGCGTCTCCGTGGCTGCCGCCTCCATTGATCAGACTGATCCCGCCACCTCCGCCGCACCGAAAAACCAAGCCAAAAACCTAAACCGGGCCGCTAAGCAGAATCCGGGAACGAAAATCCAAACCCCAAATCCAAAGCCAAGCAGGTTGTCACCAACTGCTGCGACCACCGGTAAATGTCTTAGCTTAACTGTTTCCTCGTGTCAGTAATACTATACTGCCTACATTGCTATATGCCGTTTACAAAACCATTTTCGCGCTACCCCAGGACGTGTAGTTCCATTTTGCTCCTGACTCTCGGCAGCCTCTGCGACCAACTACTCGCTGGCCGCCATGTCCTCCTTTTAAATATAAGACTTGGGAAAGGAAGGTGGCTTTATACGCCGATGATTTGATGGTATATACATCAGATTTAAACACTGCAATACCAATAATTTACAAGGAGGCGCAACAGTTTGGTCAGGTTTCTGGTTATGAAATTAATGCGTCAAAGACCGAGTGTATGGCCTGGAACCTAGATACAAAAGCACATTTAACAAAAAAAGTGATAAGGTATCTGGGCATAATGATCACACAAAATATTGAAGATATTATAGATATGAATTTTCATAAAATTAGTAAAGAAATATATAATTCCTTACTGAGCTGGGCATATCTACCTTTAACACTAATAGGTAGAGTCAATTTAGTAAAAATGATGGTTCTACCTAAACTTATTTTTTATTTCAAAATATCCCCCTGGCATTTAAAGAAGAGGGATTGAAAAAACTCCAGGCAAAAATAAATAGTTTTATATGGGCCTCTAAAGGTATTAGCATATCATGGAAGAAACTACGCAGAAAGAAAAACAAGGGAAGGGTTGTGCCTGCCAGACTTAGTTTCTTACACGTGGATATTCTTAATGAGGGCCGGGAAAATGCTCATGAATGAACCAGACAGCTCAGACATTGGTATAATGTTCAAGGAGATGCTGTTAGACCTAAAGAGAGGGGACCAGGCCTTCATATATAAATTTGGTGACCCAAGATTTTTTAAAAAGGTTCGCTTAAAGAACTTAAATGGTCTAGCCTCTACATGGTTCAAGGTAAGGAAGTTATTGAAAATCAGCTATTACAGCGCTTTGGCGCCCATTTGGGATGCCCCGGGCTCGCCCGAATGGACTAAGGACTCTCTGGTAACTCCCTTGAAAATAGCTGAAATATTACGCTGGGAACAACTTGCACCAGAGGGCTCACTGCTTTCTTGGGAATCTTTGAGCACACTTACAGACAATAAATTATCCAAATTTAAGTATTGGCAAATTCAGAGCTGGCATCAAGCGGTCTGTACGACAGTTGGCCTGTCTAATGAACTGGAGAAGACCCTGAGGAAGAAAATTATGAAAAAGAAAGAGGTGGAGATCCTATATTGTCTTTTGGTAGACGTGGCAGAGGGCGAATTTAAACTTCCATCGGAGCTGTGGGGAGAGTGCTTGCCTTGCGCCCATCCAGAAGAACTATGGCAAGTATCTTATAACATTTTGTATACCACAGTTCAAGCTGCAAACCTAAGGAGAAATCACATCTTTTGTCTCCACAGGGTGTACTGGTCTCCCTTAAAGCTATCCAAATTCACGAAGGGTCCTACTCCAAAATGTCCTGAATGTTTCCAGGTTAAAGCTGATGATGTCCATATGTTTTTAACCTGTCCAATGTTATACCATTTTTTGATCTCTGTAGGTAGAGGCATGGAAGCCATGTTTGGGCCTGGTATCCAGGTGAGCACAATTTTGTTATTTTTTGGGGTGTCACCATATCATGAGTCAATGTCCCTGGAGGAAAACAAGTTATTCTTTTATTTAATTTTACTTGCACAGAGAGAAATTTGTAAATTTTGGGTTAAAAGTACATCTCCGACGTTTTTAGAGTGGTTAATCTCTATTAAATATACGATGAAGCTTGATAGGGCCTTACTAAAAAGAAGGGCAAGAAAAAGACTTTTGGGCACCATGTGAGGAATGGCTGGGCACTTTTGAACATCAGGGGGAATATAGTCCAATGATTATGCCTCTACACTCAGTTACTTTACCCCTCTGGTTGTTCTGTGAGCTGCCCAGAGAAAAGAACAGAACAGACGAATATGAGAAAGGGAGGTTCTGTGTAAAGTGCATCCATTTAGATACAGAGCTCTTCAGTCGGTGCCAATCAAATGGGGGGCCGAGGAGGAATCTAAATTGCTCTGGGTTTATTTAATGGCGAATGACAACATTTAAAAAAAAACAAAAAAACTGAGCACACAAAAATGTTTACATCTGTTTTTAAGGCAACACAAGTTTTGTCTGCAATCACATCATATATAGCCAAGCTCACAAGTTCAGTGCAGGGCTCTGTAAGTAGCTTCTTAGAATGGTTAGTGTTCAGCAGTTTATATTTCTAAATAGACAATCCTTAAACCTACTACGTTTTCTTCTAAAAATGCTATCCCTAACTCTTCTTGTAGCTTTTTCTCAGACCTAGGTTAGTCTTCTGTAAAATAAGTAACTAAAATAATAAAGGTTAACAGGACAGTCCCTTTTTTTTCTCAATTATTATTTTCTTTTTAGCTTTTGATAGTTCTCAATCATTGTTTCAGCTTTTCTCAGTTCTTTTTGTCTCAAGCTTGAAATCAGGGTGGCTCATACAGTTCAAATCCTGAATCACAAAGTTCATCCAATGTAACGTTCGGTGCTTTGTCCATGCAATATGACAATTCAGGTGCTGAATACCTCTGAAAAAGCACCATCGATCTTTTGGACTTTCTCAAACAAAGCCTTCCACTTTCGTCTTCACTTTGTTCTGATTCAGAAGTTTTAGCAATGGGTGCAAATGTTTTTTAAGGGGACAACTGCAGACTTTTCGGATACCCCTTTAGCCAGCTTTCTTCTACCTCCACTTGTGGGCACATGGCACTAGTTCCTTCATTGGAGCTGGACCTGGCTCATTCACCACTTCAATATCAGTTTCGTCCGAGCCAGTTTCCACTTCTTGCTTTTCTAGTCGCACCTCGGTTTGCTCAAGTGCTGCTTCAGACTCAGTGTGTTCCCATACAGCTTGACTGACCCTCTACCGTGGCCTTTCAACCACTGCTGGCATCCCTTCTGAAAGAGGAGTTGTTTTATTAAAGGGACTCAGGACCCTAAGAGCATGGAAGACATGCACCCAGTTCGGAAGGCCAACACACTTCACAGCAGTCTTTGTGACCAGGATTACTTGGAACAGGCCTTTCCATCTTGGTTTCAACCAAGTCTTCAGGACGTGGTCACAATCACATCACCATCTCTCTGATTGAGGTTGTCACGCCGCTCACTATGCCAATCTTGTGTAGCAGCTGTAACTTGGTGAGGAACTGTATGCACCACATCAGTCAATCCTTTGCAGCAATGATGTATCTTTTCATCTGTGATTTTCACAGGTGCTTTTACAGGTTCAGCATCAAGCCACTTCAGTGATGTTGAGACAAAGACTTTTGCAAAGCGAGAGTCTATGGTGTCTTTGTGTTGCTTGATTATGCTTGAAACATCAGGTCAATAACTATAGTGCAATCCTTGTTCAATCTGTAGCTCTGCACATATCATTTTCGTGACATCATTGATAGAGTGGGTCTTTTGATCTGATTTCAGAGAAACTGGCAATCTATTCCAAGAGATCGATTTTTGCAATAACATATTTGCTGCTATGTGGTTGTCATTTCTTCTGGTTGTGTAGGAATCAGGCATTTCTATGATGTTCTTTTGCATTCTATTGAAGGGACCTTCTGTTCTCCCTATGTGACCCAATGTAGTGTGTGTTCTTTTACCTGCATTCATTTGATGACATGTCACATCTCAGTGACACTCTTCTTCTGAAAACTTCCTAAACTTTTGGTGGTATGTTTCATTGGATCCCTCTCTAAGTGTGTGTGCCCATGCATGTATTGGAAACGACAAACTGTCAGGCGTCACTGGTCTCCCATCAGCTAACATTTGGATTTTTTTGCGTTTTTCTTAAAATTTGTTCTGATCCAACCTTGTTGTTCTGCCTCTGAAACATTTTCTTGTACCCCTTTTAACTCTTCCCAAGTGTACGCTATTGACATCAACATTGAATAGACAGTGTCCTTCTCAGATTCACATGTGAAATTTCCCTTAAATGTGTAGGCTAGCAGGACACAATATTGTGCAACTGAATTACCATCCCTCTTTCCCATGACAATAGTTAATCCCATTTGAGAAGATAGACTGCATGCTATGGTAAGGGCAATCAATTTTGTATCTTGTGCTGAGGTAACTTCTTGTAGCCATGAAACTTTGGCAACATAATTGCACACAGCATATGCCGCTCCTAATGTGCCATTGTTACCTCTTAAACATGGGCCATCAACAAAATGGATATGATCAGGCTCAATCAGGGGATCATCATTAGTGTCAAATCTTGGCTTCATGCATAGATCCATGACACCTAGACATTAATGTTCAGCTTCATCACAAACATTTTACTTTACTAGCAGTAGACGCAAAACATTTGAATTAAGACATGCTTTTATCACAAGATGATTCAGTAGCAACTCCACAAAGTAAGGGACCACTTCAGTTACTGGACATCCCATCATTATATTCTCACTTTTTTTGTGGTTGACATCAACCGCAGCTTCGAATTTATGGCAGCTGGGCATTTCTGTGATGATAGGGTCAAGAGTTGTTGGGAAACACGTCACAGACCTTTGAACATCTTCATGTTTTTGAACAGAAACTGAGAGGGCGCAGCCCTCCCTCTCACTGTAAAATTGTGTATATTCTTTTAAATAAACTTGCATTCCTAGTTCCAGGGCATGACACACTTTCTCTTTCGACTCTAGGAATGCTCTTGTGCAATCGTTGTCCCATGGAAGCTGATCAGACACATCCTTGGGTGTCCTCCTAAGTAAAGGCTTAGCCACTAGGGAAAAATTTGGTGTTGACTGTCTACAGTAGCCAACCATTCCCAAAAGCATCCTGACTTCTCTTTGAGTTCAAGGTGGATCCAGCTGGTGAATTGCTTCCACTCTCTCTGGTGACACCTTTCTAGCTCCTTTTTCAGTTATGTGTCACAGATATTGATCTTCTTTTTGTCAGTACTCCTGACTATCCTCATGTAATAGCACTGTGATATAAACCTGACAAAAATCAATAACAGTTAGCCGTTCTTCAGTATATGCAATTTGAAAATGTATGTTGGCTGGATTTGGTACCATAGGACAACATAGAACAATTATGCTGCTAATCACCTGCACTATTCTGTACTCCTTGGGTTACTGTAAAACTATGATCAGAGAGTTACATGAACTTCCAATCAATTCCTCCGAAAGTCCCTTGCTCAGTTTATCTTCAATTACGGGTGAAATTCCTGCAATTGTATCTTGTGTTGAATAGTATGATGGTGTTGCTGAATATATGGCATCTGCTTTTAATTTGACTAAGACTAGTTATGCTCTTTTTATTAATCTGACATCTCTCATTGTGAACTCACATACTTCTAGGTTCACAATTTCTTCCAAATCAGAGGGTAATTTTTCAACTGTCATTTCTGAAACATCATCCTGTGTACAGTAATTTGTGCAGTTTAACTTGCACTACAAATGTCTTCCTAGCAGGCTTACAGTGCTTCTGGTAACATTAGAAAGGTTGTGGCTAAAACTGTCACTTTCAAATACAGCAGACTGTTGAAACAGGTTCTGATTTTGGTTCTGAAAAGAATTCAAATTTGCTTTGGACAACTGATTTAAATTAATTTTAGGGTTTCCATATTTGGCGGTACCATCTGGACTTGGAGAACTTGTATCATTGGGACCTGTTTCTGAATTGACATTTGCATTCGCTGAACTGGCACATTTTTCATCTGCATTTCTCCCTGTATTCGCACATTTCCATTCACGAAGGTCAACTGGACCTTACAGAGCAAGAGCTGTATCATGAGCTTATTCTGTGTTTTCTACATTTTAAAATGTTGTGTTAATTTTAATTTAATTTATATTCTGCTACTGCACACACTTAACATTTTTACAAATTAAAATCACATTCTATAGTGAGAACAAAATCTAAACTAGCCATATTAAAATCAAGCTATTTATTAATTGTGCAATGTTTCACATGGGTTGCTAAGTGGAAAGCGTCTGACTAAAGCCTGTGAATATCAAAGCCTCATGTTTTCATTTTGCAGCACCAAATGTCTGCATGTCACTTTTTAAATGCAGTTTTATTTCTGAAGCTCAAGGCAGGTTTGGATGCTTGCATTCTATAGGAAATGTTTAAGCTCTTTCAGCACATAAGGACAATGAAAATATAGAAATAACATTGAATAGCAAACTGAAAACTTGTCAGCCATGTGCGTGAATCCTCAGGATGGGTAAAACCATCATGGAGTGACAGCGTACACTAGAGCTGCCTGCTCTCATTACTCCACTCTCAGAAATAAGAAAGAAGAAAAAAACTCATCATGGAGGAGGTAGCCTACTCCGGAGGCACCTGCTCCAATCTTAATGTCCTGCAGGTTGAGCCAAAATGCGAGTCTGTGCCCCACACCCAGAAACAAAAGGGTTTCAAATAAAATATTGATCTAGCAGCATATGCCAGAGCTCCCTTCTCCAATCCTCATGTTTTGCAGATAGTAGCCCAGCTGCTAAGATGTGTAGATGTGTATTCCTATACCTCAACATGGAAGTGGAAAAAGGACAGGCAACAGTTTTCCAGGGCATCTTCCTTTGTTTTTGACTGGGCTTTATTCTCAGAAATTATTTCCATTGGCTCTCTTGCTCCACCTGCACTGCTGTTCACAAAAAGATACAGAATGTGTTTTTGCGCCGCTTATCTTTTAAAACAAGCCTTGCAAATTGGAAAAAGCTCACAATGTACACAACATACCCTGCTGCTTCACTAAACTCTCACCCATATTTTATATAGTCTTTGTCCAAGACTGATCCATAGAGAATCAAGGCTCAGTTGTTCAAGCTGCCAAATAATTCTTACACTGCAGAAACTGCAATAACTGTTTAATGCATACTGTAAAAGTATTTTTCAGGAAGCAGCATATTTGTAACATTTCTTCCATAACTTTTCCAATAATCATATTCTATTTTCACTTTCAAATACATTATTTATGTAGCATTGTAAGCATACCAGTTGCTATACTGTTAGAGCAAATGCAGCAGTATAGGAGCCAGCCACATGTAGGTTTTCGCATTTACATATGTGTATGTATACCCACATACATAGCAATGGTGTCTTATTTTCTCCTAGAAGAATTAAAGGCTAAGTTGGAGGCAACAAGGTTTAAATGTGTGACCTACAGCTTATCATCAGTTTAGCATTATAGAAACATTAACCACTAACTAACTTACCAGGTATGGCTGCTGGCCAAGTACATCTGCTGGTAAGAGCAAAGTGGCTAAGACACTGTGGTGTAGATTTACTGAGCTTTTACATCGCTCATGCACTATGCAAGGTGATGCAGAGAAACAGAAAGGCTTATTTGAAATAAACAAGGCAATGCAAGGCTTAATTTGCATGGCCTTGTGTGGCTTTGTAAGAAATGTAACTCAATGCAGCTTCCTAAATTGCATGACGTTACATTTTAAGCTGAGGGACATTCCATGGTTTGAGCATGGGCGTTCCCAGTCATCCACCCATGGATTTGACACAATTCTAGATTTACAAAAGTTTGTAAATCTGGTATTACATCAAATCGGTACGCCTTCCAGAGGATGGAGTAACGTGGTGAGAAATGATTTCTTCTCCTCGGTATTTCCTTTTTCTATGCCTGAAGCATTCCACCCACTTATAGAAAGAGGAAAATGTCTCTTTGGATTGTTTTTGTGGTGGAAGGTATACCTTCCTTCAGAAAAACAATCCTGCCCGTAATACACGCACCCTTGCACAAGGGCAAGCGCCTGCGTTGGTGCTAGGCAGCCTCAAGTGCAACAGCGCAGGCAGAGAACTGAAGAGTGCAATATCTTAGAAGATATGGTGCTTTTCAGCTCTCTACCATTCTCGCAGCGCAGCGCAGCAACTTGCCTTGCTGCACTGTGTTGTGTGAATTCTTATTAAATCTGACCCCGTATGTACACATCATAGAACCTCAGTGTATAATATTTTCAAGCTAACTCACATGATCAATGCACTTGCTGTACATAAAAAAAAGCTTATCACAGATTTAATCAACGTATAAACCTTAGAGGGTAAGATGAATGGCACGAGAGAGGGGACAATTAACTAGGCTGGGCAGAGTTTGCAGAGTTCTGCTATGCGGTACTCCGAGAAAAAAACTCCACGGAGTTCCGCAAGTGGCTGAGTACAGCTCGAACTGCTGTTTGTGCTGATTTTCCTGCCGCTCAAGTAGAAATTCTACCCGAGCGGCAGCTAACGTTCACCAACGTACCATTGGGGAGCGCGAGTGAGGAAAAAAATCTGCTGTACTACGCGGAGCGGATTTTTCTGCACTCTCCGGAGTGCAGAAAACTCAGCAAACTCCGTGAACGGAGCAGAGTTCACAACCTAGGCCTACAATTAACAACTAAAATACGTGACGCAGGGCCAAACACCAGACAAATAACAACATTAATAATAACAGTGTCCACCATTTGCCTAGGGAACAGAGCAACAAGGTATAAGTTTTCCTTCGGTGTTGCACACAGTACACTGTATGATCGGGCTGCAGAAAGACTGCGTTTAGGATCTTGGAGGACAGTTGCGAAAAGTAATTCAATAACAACATTTTCAAGCAGGACTTAACTTCCATCCCTTTAGAATGCCACCAAGTGGCAAACTAAACCTCAGACTTTTTCCATATCCAGACCTGAAAAGAGAGCATTGCGGATCAGTTTCATCACATACTGTGGAAATGTTTCTAGCGATATCACTTACTCTTCCACTATTTGTGCGTTCAAGGCCAGACTTTTGCATTTCATATCTAAAGGGTTTACTTTGCATTTAAAGTATCTTTTTTTTTTGCAGATTTAAATAGCGTGAACTGGACCCGAAGGTATTGGATCGCTTTACATGAGCACCAGTTGCATCACACAAGGACATTCATTTTGGGTAGACACAGGGAGATGAAGTGATTTGCCAAGAATCACAGGATGTTGAACCGACGCTGAGACTCAAACCTGATTCCCCCACTCCAAAGTCGGCAGCTCTGACGCTAAGCCACATACTCTCTGGTTGTCTTTCCTCTTTAGATGTTTGTCTTAGCTGGAATATGTCACTGCAGTTGATGAATTGTAAGTCACTTCCCTGACTTCCTGGAGTCTACTATCTCAACTTCCTCCTTCTAATTTTTTCCTTGAGCCACCTCTTATTCTTTATCCCCTACATTTTCTGTTGATGACAGTCAAAACACTTACTAAGCTTCTACAAATGGCTCTGCATCAAACCACCAGGCGCGGCTGGCACAGGTAACAGCGGTGGGCTGTGGGGCGGGGTGAGGCCTTATAATGATCTGAGGACCCTAGCCCCCAAGGGTGTATATATTTTTAAAGGGGAGGAGGGCTGCGTGGCCCCCTTCCCTTAGCCTCATTATGCCCTGGGGACCCCATCCCACAGAGCCTTTTTCATTCTAAAAGGAGAGGGGGCAATGTGGCCCTCCTACACAAGCCTCATTAGGCCCTGGAAACCCAATCCCCCGGGGCCCACATTATTTAAAGGTGAGTGCCCCGGTGCCTACCTCAGGCATCAACCATGCACAGGTTGGAGCCCCAGGGCCCCCACCGCTGTTCTTGCTGCTCCCTCTGGCGGGAGGAATATCTTGTTCTGTTTCCTTGCCCACAGGGAAACAGAATACAAAGAGTAATAAATTGAAAACACAATACAAGAAAAATCCTACCCCAATTGAATTGGGTACTTTCAGTACATTTTATGAAATTATTTGACACCAAAACAACAAAAATCCAATCAAAAGAACTGTAGTGATAACATTTTTACATTTTTAGTAAAAACCAGTGCCTAAAAGATTAAAGGGTGAACAGGGGACGTATAGTCGTGCAAGACTGGGTTAAAGTTTAAAAATATGGCCGACCATGATGGCGCACTGGTCGGATACAAGAAGAGGATTTGGCCTGGCCAGCACTTACCTTCAAACTTAGAAGAAAAATGTTGTGAGAAAGCAAGGTTCAGCTGGGCAAGTCTGCAGACTGTGTCCAAAGAAGGAATATCATCATCGGGGAGCTGCTGGACGAAGTCACTCTGAAGATTTCTGTGTTCGGACTTAGTCGCTTTTTTGGAAGTCGAAAATTTCAAGCGGGACTAGGCAGGAGGCTGTAGAGGGAGACAGAGACAGGAGGTCATATACCCCTTTGATGAAGAATCTCTGAACAATATTTGCTGCTGCGGAGAAGAATGTTGCTGGAACAGCCGCGAAGCCAGGCTGACCAGCGATGCACGTTTGGCAGATTGACGAACAGGTTAGTCCTAATCTTCCCTCAGTTCTCAGGACAGTTTTTTGCACAAAAAATTATAAGACCCAAGTTTTGAATTTTGGCTATCTGGGCACCCTTAACACCACAACCAAGGGTCCAGGACTGGTAGGACACCACTTGGGAGCTCAGGACTCACTCAGGTTAGGTCTAGGTGCGTGTTCAAGATATTGGGAGCCTTTTGTGTCCTTTTGACTCTGAGCAAACTAGCCCTTGGAGTTACTCTGATAGTCCTAGGTTCAGGTGAAGGTACAGGGCTCAAACAGCAGGGCTGGCCTCTGAGGGTTCAGGCAGGATCCAGGCAGAAAATCAGTCCTTCCAGGTGCAGCAAAACAGCCTTGTGGAGTACACAGCAGGCTACAGCAGCAGGCTGTCCTTTTGAGATTCTTTCCACAGGTTCAGAAAGTGAACTGAAGAGTGGGTCTGTGATCTCTATTTAGATACCTGGTGCCTTTTAGCGGTGGTTGGAACTTAGCGAGTTCTCCTCCGTGCAATTCTGCAGGGTTATCAAAAAACTCCTTGAGATTCCGTGGAGTTGTGCCTGTGGCAGAATTGTCATTTAAGCACAATATCAAGGGAGCAAGAACTGAAATGGTGCCTTGCGCCAACTTACGAACAATCTGGAGGGCATAGTCCTAAAGAATTAGGCAGAAAAAAACACATACATTTTCTTATAAAACCCCTCTGATCGCATGCTCACGGGTTAATGACTGCATCATCGATCTTGGTAGATATTGATCCATTGTGGTTTATCAGAGCAAATATTATTTGCACGTGTCACTGAACAAGGACCTGTGCTCAAAGTCATAAAATAAACACTACATTGATGAAGTTGCAAATGATCTACATGGACAAAAACAGATTTTTTAAAAGTACAGACTGCAAGAAGTATGGGGGAATCAACCACGGATATTTGCGTGACTCCAATAACAGGACCCACTCGGTCAACTTCCCCATTCAAAACCTAACTAATTTGCAAACCATTGAGATCAAAAAATTTCTTGCACTGCCACTGGTTCTCCAAACACGTGGCATGGTGTCAGTCACAAGCAAAAGGTACATTAGCTTGTGTCTGCTACGTCCCATCCCTTCTTAAATGCCCAATGCTGCCACAATATTGAGTTACCTATCAAGTTTACCTTAACACTTATGAACACATAAAAGAGTTAAAAAAATGAATTAAAATTTCTAGTAAACTGTTGTTGACTCCTACTACTTGCCTAACATACACTATGCATACAGGACCTATGGCTCTGAGACCCAACAGCTCCAACAACCATCTAAAGAGCAGGTAAAGGATGGCACTATGCCACTACCGCACACTAGCTGTAAACGTGTAGCACAAGGTGTTCCCTAACAAATACACAACTAATATACATGCAAATGCGTGTGTGCATGGAACTGAAGTAGCCACTATGTGTGCAAACAGCATCATGTATGTGCACATGTACACCATCCTCTTTTAGTGCAGTCAACATCACACATGTTCACAATGAGCCAACCTCAACAGCACTATGTGCCTGTATGCATGGAACATTTTGTGTGCACATTCGGCATCGCTGAGTGCACATTAACAGTACTAGATCCTTGTGCAAAACGACAGCCTCACCCATGTGTGTGTACCAGCATCGCAAGTGTTTAAACAAGTATCTTCTGTGTGCACAGCAACAGAGTGCATGTGTTCACACAGTGTACATCTGTGGAGTGCACACAACTCCAGCACATCAATGTGTGCATACACACCATCCCGTGTACAAACTGTCAGGATCAAGTTTGTACACAACCAGTGTCCCTAAAGGCACACACAGTAAGTGTCTTTGCATGAGTCCCATGTGTGCACAGACAGCATCCTCCGTGCTCATGCAATCACAGGCTTTCTCTGCTTACCTGTGTGCACCCTAGTGCACAACCATGTGCTCAGCTCCCTGATGGATGTGTGCACACAGCCAGCATCCTCCATGATCACACTGTCACAGCATCCTGTGCATGCTGGTGTGCACCCTAGTGCATATGTGCTCAGCTCCTGGACAGGTGTGTGCACTGGCAGAGTTACTCGCCGTGTTCTCTGGGCTCGGCCCCTGCTCCTGAGGCTCCTCCTGCCTCTCCCAGGCCCAACACAGATCCAGTCCCTAGTGAAGTGCTCTCTATCCCCAGGCGTGTCCAGGCTGCAATGCCAGCAGCAGCAGCAGTAGCAGCGCCTCTCTCCACGGCAGCCCGGCTTTGTATTGACTGCCTGGGCTTAAGGGGATGGAGTGTTTTAAGAGCTCGCCTGGGAAGCACTCCAGTTTCTGGTGTTTGATGAAAGCATTTGTGAAGATTAGAGCAAGGCTGTACAACCCCTAAACTCCTTTGGCAACACTTTACAGGACTGGGAAGGAAACTAGCCAAAAGGCGGAGCAAGTTCACGTGAACTGACCAACTGTCACCTCATCCGGAGGGGTGTGAAATGCCTGCTTCAAGGACGAGAGCTATTCTGCATGAATACAGACACCCCTCGGTTTCCAAATTCCAATTCGAACATGATATAACCCAAGATGATGTCATAGTAGACACAAAAGATGGATACAACCAGATTTGAAAGGCTGCTTGCTTTAAAGTATTGGGTGAGTGCTTGGAAAGTGGTAAACTCTACTCCGCTGGTCGTTGGTGGAGTTTTTTGCTGAACTCCATTTTCCGAGGGAAAAGTGCAAAAGGTCTGCGAACTCCGCCAGCGCTCTCAAGTTTGTCCCCCACCCTTAGTGCCTTCTTTGAAGTTGGGAGAAGTTTCTAGAAGCTTCACTTTGGAGTGCTCAGAATCTCCTGACTCCCCTGCCCTGGCTCCAAGCTGGCTGCAGAGATAATGCAGCGTTTACAAGCCTTTTGTGTGAAGGAAGAGCACAGCCTTTTCAATTGCAAGTGGGGCTGTGGCCAGCTCTGGCCCCCATCCTGCCAGCAGCTGGCTCATTCAAGCACACCTAATCCCTCAATTGTGAGACTGTCTGGGAGGAATTCACGAAGACCAACTGTCGGTTACATCCAGTCATGTGACCCAGCAGAAGAGGCAGGCACCAAATGGCTATGGGCAGGACAATACCAACTTTGTAAAAGTGGTTTTTTTCAAAATTGCACTTTAAAATCTGACTTTACCATTAAAGAGACATTTTAATTACAATTTTATAGATAAAAACCGTGAAATGCTTATCTATTGTCAAGTTAGCACTAAATGTAATAAGGCAACCCAATATCCCATTGGACAGATAGGCCTCACAGTAGAGAAAAACGAATGTAGGAGTTTTTCACTACCATAATATGTACATGTCCAATCTTTGAATTACAATGCACCCTGCGATAGGTGCTACATTGGGTCTATCTCAGGGGTGACGTCTATGCAATAAAAGAGGAGTTTAAGGGTTTGCAAGAGGGGTACATTGCCAAGTCGAATTGGCAGTTTAAAACCTCATTTAGGCTGTGATGACAGGCCTGGGCCATGTTTAAGGTGTAACTAAGATGGATGGCACAATAAGTGCTGCAAGCCCACTAGTAGCATTTAATTTACAGGCCCTGGGTACATGGTATACCACTCTACAAGGGACTTATCAGGAAATTAAATATGCCAAACAGGTCTAAAGATAAGTTAACCATGTTGAGAAGAGTGAACACAAGTACTTTAGCACTAGTCCTAACGCCAACAAAAACAAATTCCAGCAGAAAAATTGAGGTTAATAGGCAAAAGGTTTTGGGGAAAGCCATCCTAAGCCTGACAGGTCTAACAGTATCCATACCACCATTCACCTCAGCCTTGACATGTTTCACACTGTTGCATCCAACAAGGTTCAATAGTTTACCTGCTCTTGTTTAACCTCTACCTAACCCAATTACCAGAATTGATCAACTCATTCAGCATAACATGTTGATGATATCCATACTATATTAAAATTGGAAAGCCAGAAGGGTATAGACATATCCAGTCTAGATGATTGTCTACATCCCTTGGATGAATTGATGATGATCCTCCACCTTAAGCTCAATTACGCCAATATACAGATGCTCAGAGTCACAAACTACACTGCCACTCTAAAAAACAAATCTATGGGAAACCTTGCAGTGATCATAGAGTTCAATCTATAAATGATCCCACTTTTGATGAAGTCAAAAGAAATGTGTTCCCTACTATGTCACTGTGACACATCTGCCCTCACTGGCGATACTCACAGTTAAGCTGTTTTCACTCATGTGATCTCATGGGTAAGCTTCACTAATGACCTATATCTAGAAACTACACTCTACACACTACCAATGAATGTAGAAGGTTTATTGCGTGATTACTTAAAATCATTACAAATTCATACAGATTAAAAACATTGGGCCATATGTATCAAGCTAAATTGTGTTTGCAAACGCTGAAATTAGCAGAATTTCAGCGTTTGCGATCGCAATTTAGCTGTGTGCTATGTAGGAAGGCAAATACCTACTCGCAAAATAAGGAATCGCAAAAATTGCGATTCCTTACTTTGCGCAAGCATTTAGAGAATCGCAATTTGCGATTCCCTAAATGCTATGCTAGTAAGCATCGCAAATTGTGATATTGCCTTAAGGAATCGCAAATTACCACCAACTGCAAGTTGGTGGTAATTTGCGATTTCCTTTAAAAAAGCACTTTTTTGCTTTTTTCAAAGTGCCATGTGGCACACATACATGCCCTTAGAGCATGTATGTGCGCCACATGTGCACACATGCACATTTCCGGGGTGCAACAGGGTGTCCTTTTGGAACCCTTGCACCCTTGAAATTGCATGCGCAATTTGCGAGTACCTAGTGGGTACTCGCAAATTGCGCGCGCAATTCCCATTCATTCCTATGGGCCTCTTGGCCCAGAGGAATGAATGGGAAGCCATTCCTTAATTGCGACTCGCAATTTGCGTGTCGCAATTAAGGAATGCGAGGGAATCGCAAAATTTGCTATTTTCTAATTACATCTCGTTTTGCGATTCTCAAATAGCGATTCTCTAATATTCGATATTTGAGAATCGCAAAAACATTCCTTGATACATATGCCCCATTATGTAGTAAAATACAAGATACATTTAAAATAAAAAAATGCAGTTGTTGTAGACGCATGAGATAAAATGCAAGTGACTGTAAACATTATTAATTCGTAAGCGGGGGTTTAAAGTGCAAGACATGAAAATTTCCAGATCGTGATTAGCGAATGGGTTTAGGTTTGTAACCACCAATTTATAGTTAATTAAAATCTAAACAAATGTTGGTAGGCATGCAGAAGGCATCTAATTAAGTGCAGGCAGCATTTGTAGTCTTTAATGCAGCATATTAAGAATTAAAATGCGGAACAAGTTTAAATTATGTGCAAAATTGTGCATTCATAAGGGACAGGTCTAATAAAGTTCAATCAGCAATTAGTAATTTTGGAGCAAAATGACAAGCATTAATGTGCAAGACACTTATTAGGGTCTGCTGGTTTGTGCAACTTGTTAGGCGCTAGGCCACTCTCTTTAGTGGCCATTTTTTCCTTTATAATGGAACGTGTGTGATATATACATTTTCCAAACTTGGCCATGTCTGCCATGGTTTCCAGAGAGTATAGGAGGCAAACAGCCTCTTTGGCCAGTTGGGCGCCTTGTTGTAGGAAAATTGGTCTCAGTAGATTTCAGTGGGCATGTAGGAGTGTCGAACAGCAGAGTAATATGTGTGCCAATGCTTCCCTTCTATATTTACAAAGTCTGCAGTGTATGATGGATTCAAGGGATCTCTGATAGGGAGTGGCACTAATCTTGCCAATGAGATTTAGTATAAGGCATATTTTCCCACTGCCTGGTGGAGATGGAGCTTGGCTCTCCGAATTGTTTAAGGTGATGTTACAGATTCATGTAGGGCCTTTGCCAGAAGAGCTTCCATGTCCAGCTCATGTGTCCGATGGTGTAGTAGCTTTTTTATTGCTGATTTAATGCTTGTATAGTTGATAGTATTTATGTCCCAATTCTCCACTGCGAGTTGCAAGCTTTCATTCACGGCCGTGGGATTTGTGGACAAGGGATTATTGGTTCTTGTGAAAATAGTTTTTATGATAGCCTTCATAGTGTTATTGGGAGAAGGTGCTGTCTGGAAGTAGTACTTTGCCAAGGCGGCCATGCCTTTTAGTTTTTGTTGAACAAGATTGAATTCAAGCCTAATCAAGGTATTCCTTGGGTAGAGAGGGAGATTGACCAGTTTCTTATAGGCAATGCATTGAATCTTTTCGAGGCCAGTTGCTAGCATGCCTGGGAATGTGTATGTGGGTAGTTAGCTGAAGAGAACAATTTGGCCCTAATCACCCTCTGTATGGCCGTGGTCATTGGGCTATCAAGAGTGGTGTATAATTTGCGAAGTGCATACATAACCATCTTCCCTTTGGTCCACATTTTTTGTAGATGCAATGTTGATCTTCCAGTTTCACACAGTCATGCTCCCAGGTAGTTATAATGTTGTACACATTCTGGCCTCTGTGACCCCAACCACCATTTTGTGGACCTTTTTTTGGATCATGATCTTTGTTTTGCTTGCATTGGCTATCAACTCGTTCTTTGAGTTGTATGTGGTCAGGGTGGTATGGGTTTTTATAGGCAGATTTTCATGTGGTCCAGAAGCACTAGGTCATCTGCAGGTTGCATGATATGGATTTTTTAAATCTGTTTATACACAAGAGCTGCTGGGCAAAATAAGAGAAGAAAATGAAAGTAGACAGATGGGGTCCAGAAAGAATGCTCCTTCCTGGGTATGCCTGGGTATCCAAAGATATTGAAATAGACACCTCACTCACTTTATTGTGACATGCTTCATTATTATGGCCTAGCCACACACTTGAAGGGTGGTACCCCTGGGGCGGACTCAATGAAAGAGATGGGAGTTCTTAGATAAATTCTTACTGGATAAGCAGGGATCCAGATGAAAATAGAAAATCTAAAAATACCTCTAAGTATACCCAAATTATTTCTTTACTTGTAGGGTACCTTGGGTATAGGTTAGAAATTGTACTTACGTTTTTCTTAATCTAATTTGTTCAAATAACCCTTGTAAGCCAAAGCCAGCATTTTTCAGCCCACCCTGAGAGTCTGTCTGGGTCTGGAGCCTTTGTCAGGGCAGTATGTTTTCAGTCCCTGCAATGCTACACATGAGTTCCATGCACATAAATGAGGCCTAATGCTCTCACCTGTGTTTTATCTTCCGTCATTGAGGGACACACAGGAGACAAAAGTCTGTCAATGAGGAAGACAGTGAATATTAAATAAACCGCATATTGTACATGTTTATGATTCATGTGTCCCTTCCTAAAAGCAACAAAAATGTTATATAGGGGAACGCTTGTTATTCCCTTATCCTTCACAGTATTGGGGGTAAGATGGGGGTAAGATGGTACCACTCTTGATTACGGGCACCTTCTCTAATTAGTAGAACCCAATCAAAAAAAGGAGGTGCTAAGTGATGGTGCTGTCCCATATCAACATCTCTATTTTACTTCTTGTTCTATCTGTGGGTGTAAAGCAGAAAATGACTATTATACACAAAGATTAAAAAAAATCATTTTTGTCAAAAATACAATTTCACATGTGAAATACATGCTTGGTGATTTAAGTGTCGCTTGGCCCAATCATGCACTCATTTTTTCTTACCGTTATTCTGGGCTAATCACGGGTCATGCATGTCTGGAGCGTGGTGTCGTCTTGTAGTCACACTCTTATCAGAGAAAACAAAATTGTGTTGGTATTTATCAGCCATTGAAATGTCCTTCCTATTTCCTCGATCTCTTTTTGAACCTTACTCAGTTTCTAACCCGGTTGTTGTAATCATCAACAATGGTGTAATTCAAGGGCACTTGCATAAGATTCATCCCAATGTGAATGGGTGGGTATTCATAGGTATCCAGTATTGTTTGGCTCTAGTAGTAGCTGAATTATAATGATGATGAATGCTTACAATAGTTCGCCCATATGTATCATTAGGAGTAACCTGCTCAAACCTACTGTGTGTAATTATCTGTGTGTTATTCACATTTTTTGTTTGAACCCTCATGTTCATGATGGTGCCTATACAATAATTTGAGCTCCCGCCGAAATAGAGGTGGGTGTTTTTTATGCATAATGCATAGAGGCAGGTGTGTGTTCAATCCCAGCAAAGTACACAGCTCCCGCAAGAACAGGGTGATTCGAAACCACTTAAGGTCGAAACACTGATAAACCGATATCGGGCCTCTTTTTTCTTTTTTTCCTTAAACCTCCCACCAATCTCTCTTACAAACACACACACACACACGCACACACACTAATCATCATTGTTTAGGATGATGTTTCTGAGCCCTCTTTTTCGACATTCCATTGGACTGGTGGCGAGCCTCACATATTTTAAAGCTCACGCTCGTAGAGTATAACCACAGTTACAAGCCAGCACAGTCATAATCACTCATTCGGGTGCCGGCAATGCTCATTTGCACAGCTACCTTTGTGTTAATAATAGCCCCAGATTTCAAAGGGTTTTCAAAATACCACACCGGAGGAAAAATGGGGGGGGGACAAGCTCGATTTTCTTGCCCTTTGGACTAGCATACTTGGGGGAACACTCAGTTTTTTGGCGTGCCATACCAAAAGTTGTCGGTATTCACTGCGTCAAGGATCTGACACATTTGGATGCACCTAGCTCCCACCACTTCTCAGAAATATATGGATTTTTTTATCTCTAATTCTTGGGGTGACTAAGGTCACTCCGGTTAGGGCCGGGTCCAGGTCAGCCGTGTATAACTTAAATAGAAGTGGGGCCAGCACATATCCCTGTATCAGCCGATAGTCTGTGGCAATTTTGGCAGTGGCTATATCCCCTTATAATTTCATCCTTACCCAGGTCCTGAAGTAGAGGGACATGATAGCGTGTAG
This sequence comes from Calotriton arnoldi, assembly GCA_963921515.1. Taxonomy (NCBI): domain Eukaryota; kingdom Metazoa; phylum Chordata; class Amphibia; order Caudata; family Salamandridae; genus Calotriton; species Calotriton arnoldi. Next base: position 113,995 of record CAWUFW010020320.1, on the reverse strand, counting down.
TAATTTAGGGCAAATATTCCACCTCTCTAATTTCTGCCAACAGGATGTTTCGGACAACACCATCAAAGGCTGTGGAGTAGTCAATAAAACAGGCAAAAGTGGGGGGGGAGTGTGAATTGCTGCTTGGTAGGCTAAGTACGAGAGGGCAATGATGTTAACCACTGACAACCCTCCCACTCTGAACCCTGTTTGATAAAAGGGTAGTAGCCCCTCAGTGGAAGCCCAGTCTGCTAGCTCCTGCAGTAATGTGCTGGCGTAGACTTTGCCCTCTACATCCAGTAATGCTAATAAACAATCAATTTTTCGTCCGTGTTGGTGCCCTTCTTAAATATTGGCTGCAGAAGGGAGCCCCTCCATGAATCCGGGACAACTTCAAAAAGCCGACCTTGGTCATATAACAGGGCAAGTGTTAAGGGCCAAAACTGTGTGTCCTCTCTGAGTAATGGTCCTGGGAGGCCATTGGGGCCTGGGGCGCCGTCCTTTCTAATCCTTTTCAGGACATTTTGGACTACAAGGTTGCTTGGAACTACCTAAAAAGTTCTTTTGAACTGCCTACAAGATTGCTTGGAACTGCCTATAAGGTTGCTTGGAACTGCTACAAGGTTGCTTTGAACACACTACACACTACCCACACTGCAAAGGATCCAGAACACCAGAGTTACCACACCTCCATCTAAAAGTAAGATATTACAGTCATTTCTCAACCACTGCACTGCCTACGGCTGGGTAGATGCTTTACCTGTAATGCACTGAACTGCACATAGAAGACCATCCAAAGGAAAGTTCTGCAACACCAGCAAGCTAAATTTCAAATATATCCCCAAAAGAGAGCATCTTGTGCCTTTTCTAACCATTGCCTCCTACAACAAAAATAACTGTAGGAACAGCATAGTCTGTGCAGGTGGCAATGCTATAGAACTCCTTGTCAGCTAACATACAGTATATAGAAGACCATCTAAAGTTCAGAATATAAGCAATAGCGTGACTATTGTCAAAATAAGTCTACAGAAGCAACTTAGCACCTTAGCACCTTTACTCCACAACACCAAACAACTTTAAAGAAAGAGCAATACACTCTACTCACAAGCGCTTCAAGATAGACATAAGAACTGGACCATATCTAGGAAAAGCTTCAGAAAATGTCATAACGGTCCATTATGTAATCAGTGCAGGCCTTGGACTAAGCTGATACATGTCTGTGCAGTCCTAATAAGAGCATCGGAACCACAAGCCTATAAAAAGAGCAAACTGAAGAATATTTCTTACCACAGATTGGACTCCTGGTAAGAGTAATGGCAAATTTAACCTGCAGGCACAATCATACCAGGGCATCCTGGAGTAAGGAAAGCCAAAGCACATGTTTATACTTTCAGACAACCACCATAAACCCTCTAAAATAATCCATGCAAACTGAGTGGCCATACTGCCAATGCATAGAGAGAACTTCCCCCATCACTGCGAGTGGTGCTGCAAAACATAAGCTATCACTATAATACAACAAAATGGCATCTTGATTGACTTACTGTATTTGATCCCTGCAAGTCACAATCAGGGCCCCATTAGCTTAAAGTTTGGACAGTCTAAAAGCCCTTTGAACTCCAGTAGCTCAACAGCAGCTTAATGCAGGAATAGCCTTTAATGCGTATTATTCAGGAGCATCTACCCACTCTTTTTTTCTAATCTCATCCAAGACTATACGAAATGGCTCCTCCTAAGAACTGATGGTTTCACAGTCACACAAACACAAAAAATCACAGGGATCCCGCAGAGTAACTCTTAGTAGCCGACTAATATATCCTTTGCATGCTCTATCCTGCCCTTCCATCACAGTTTATGAGAGAAAAGATAAGAACATACATACATGACATTAAAATGCGTCCCACATAAATCACATTCAAAATACGACATCTTTCCAACCAATCACTCACATACGGAAAATTGTGCTATCCATCTGACAATATGATTTGGTTCTTCACAAGAACTACAAAGCCATATGAATGCAATTAGAATGACTGTAATTCAATAGTTTTTGCCTTCCAATATGTGCAGATGACTCATGAAAATAAAGGGGGAAGTGTAGGGGTTGTATCATGAGCAATATGTGTCAGTGACCTATTGGTTTATGAACCTCCACTTGCACACCACTCGACACATTCCTGTAATTTATATGCCTAATTTCAATCTATGAAAATGTCCTGTTTTCTGACTAGAGCAGATGCACACAATACATTTTTCCTTAATTGGTGCTCATTTAAGAGCTTATGCCTCACTAAGAACATGACAAATAGTCTCAGGTATGGACAACTTAATAAAATATATATGGACCTTTCTGCAGGGTCAGCCCCAAACATTTTGCCCTCACTCCTCCATTTTTGCTGAATTTGTTTTTGTTTGTGTTAGGACTCTGCACAGTTTACCACTGCTAACAAGTTCTAAAGTGCTTTTGCTCCCTCCTTACAACATGTTAGATTGGCTTATACCCAGTTAGCATATTTAGTTTACTTGTAAAAACCCTAGTAAAGGGGCACTACCTGTGCCCAGGACCTGTAAATTAAATGTTCCTAGTGGGCCTGGAGCACTAATTGTGCCACCAACAAAGGATGTACTTTAAACATGGCTCAGGCCTGCCATTGCTGCCTGTGTGTCTGTAGTTTAAAACTGCCATTTCGACCTGGCAAACTAAACTTTTTGCCAATCCCAAACCTTCCTTTTTAATGCAAATAAGTCACCCCTGAGGTAAGCTCTGGACAGCCCCAAGGACAGGGGAGGTGTATTAAAAAATGTTGGACATGTACTTTTGAAATTTACATGTCTTGGTGATGAAAAACTCTTACATTTGTTTCTACTACTGCAAGGCCTACCTCTCCCATAGCATAACATTGGAGTTACCTTATTATATTTTATAAGTGTAATTTTTATATGGGACCAGGAAACCAGTTCATGTTTAGTGTGTCTGAAATTGGAATGAAAAATCCTAACTCATGGTGAAGTCAGATTTCAAATTACAATTCTGAAAATGGCACTTTTAGAAAGTTGGCATTTTCTTGCCTTAGACATTTGGGCCTGCAGTCTGTCTCTGGGTCATACGACTGGGTGTAGTTGACAGTTGGGCTTTTGTTTTCCTCCAAGACAGCCACACACAATGAGGCATGTAGGTGTGATGAAATGGGCCATCACTGGCAGGATGGGAGGGGTGAACTGGGCCCAGTTCCACTTATACTTGATTAGGCTGTGTCCTGTCTACACACAAAGGGCTGCATGCCCCCTGTAGTTAGTCTGGAGCCAGGGCAGGATGGCAGGTCACCTGTGCACTTCAAAGACATGCCTGTTGAAGCTTCTCCCCACTTCAAAGACACAATGAAGGATAAATACCCCAACATCAGAAATCAACTCGTCAGTACTCTTCTGTACCTGTGAATACTCTGCCCGGAAAAGGTATTGATGTGCTGCTAAAGGACTGCCACTCTGCTGAACTGCTGATCTGAAGGAATTGCTGTCCTGCTGTGCTGACCTGCTGTCCTCTTGCCTGGGTAAGAATACAAATGGACCTGCAAACTCACCCTTGAACCCAGGACCTCCTAAACTGAAACTTAGGGACATAAAAGGCTCCCGAACATCCTGCAGCAGTCCCTAGACTCAGATTCAATGAGTTCCTGACCCCCAAATGGTGCCCCTCAGATCCTGGACACTCGATGTGGCTCAAGGGAGCTATATTCAGTCTTTTGGGCACTCCGTGATTGCAAATGAGCCCGATCGCACCGAGACCTTGTCGCTCGCATTGCGGTTCAGCTTAAAGCTTCAGTAGCCGCCTCTTTACGCTACAGCATTGACCACTAGCAGGGGACCACCAACATGAAGCTGCAACAACACCCACCTGTAAAGCCACCCGTCTGTTTGCGCCATGCCAACAGCCTCCTGCGACGCTTGCCCTGCACCACGTGCCCCCCTTCATAATGAATGGGACTCTTGGCACAGATTTGAGGAGGTAAACTTAAGCGGGCCCAACCTTGTGACTGTAGCCGACCTGCGCTTCTTCGCACTCGGCCTGAATGTGTGACTTTGACCCGGTCTAGTGCGACCAGATATTTTGAGTTGGCTCTTTGTGCTTTTTGGCACTATTTTCAATAAAAAAACTTTTAAAATTCATAACTATGGTTCTACTGTTTGGAATTTAGTCGTTTGGTCTTGTTTTATATATCAAATTTAACTCTATTTGCCCAACTTGGAGCGGGATCTTTTTTGTGTGGTGCTTTTCACTTTGTTACTGTTTGAAATGTTGCATAAATACTTTACACATTGCGTCTAAATTAAGCATGACAGATCTGTGTCAAGCTACCAGAGGGTTGAGCAGAGTTTAATTTGGGGTTGGATTGTGCCGCACCCTAACAAGGTTTGTGGTTTCTGCTTGACCAGGGCTCACACTCCAGTCAACCAACAACCCAATTGCTCACAATTTACCTACAGAAGGAAAATCCAACAATTGCATCTGAAAAACAGGGCATGTATTAAACATAAGGTGAGGTACATTAGTGACAGAAAAATGCCTGCAGGTGTGAAAACAAATAGCGAAAAACAATTAATGCACAGCCATATGTTGTTCGTCATCTGGCCTCAAATATTTTAAATTCTTCATCTCAATGCAAGGCGTGTCCTGTTTTAACTATGGAAATGAGTAAGGATTATCCAAGGCTCATAGTTTTTGTGTTGTTGAGGTAACATTTGACAGACTTTTACTCTCAGTGGTTCAGATTTACAAACTCTTGAATCGTCCATGAAACACGCAAGTCAACGCAAATCCATAAGTCAGATTGAGAAAGCAGTGCAGTGATCATATTGTATGATTGTTCTAGGCTTACATGGCAGAGTCTCTGCATTGCATCGAGTGGCATTAAGATATTTTTAAGTAGACATGGTGGTATTCCAATGCAGAATTATTACAAGTCCAATGAATTTGAAATTTCACATGTCACAAAGACTCATAAAGTGTAGCACAATGGCACAATTGTGCCAGAAACCTATGCATGGTCCTAGCAGGCACAAAAGCAGCTGTAATTTCATCACCATATAAAGAAATTGGGCTGGACATACTTTCACAACTATTTTCAACCATGAAGATCATGACACTGGTGGGTTGCACTCCAGTGGAGTAAGTCAGGTTGGGGCATGAATACGATCAGGCCACTGAGTGGATGGACTTCATGGTTGTGGCGGTTTAATATGGGGTGATGATGGGCCATGTAGTTAGCAACGGTTCTTTGGATAAGATCGGGAGGTGTTTGCGAGGTCTGTCAGGTCAAACTGTTGTTAAAGTTTCTTTACATGTCAGTGATTTTGTTGCTGTAGAATTGAGAGGGATTGTTGCAGAGGCGCTGCAAGGGGATGATCGAGTTGGAGGAGACCAGTGGTGAGGTGATATACTTCACAGTGGCAAAGATTTCTTTGCCTTTAATGGTGCTGGTATCAAAGCAGTCTGCCAGAGTGGCAAGTTTGGTGGTCCAGATCATTTGATGGTAGCGTCTCAGAATAGACTTGAAGGTGCTCCTGTCTCTATTGTCCTTGGTGATTCTTCATTTGTGCTCCAGTTGAGTGCAGTGGCCTTTCTTCATTTTCTAGTTACTCCATGTACCAACTGCCCTGGATCTAGATCTTGTTGTATTGCTGCATTTTAGGGGGGTGTCATGGAGTTGGCGCAGGAAGTGATCCAGGTTATTGAACTTCTTGATGGCTTCGGGCAGGCTGTTGCCATGATCAGGTTGGTGAGTGTTGAGAGCAGTGTTCCAGTCCTTGTCAATTATGTTGATCCAGTTTCAGCAGGCTGGTGTGGTGGTGGTTCATGTGTGATGGACCAGGATGCAGATTCTTGCTGAGGACCTGGTCTGTCCTAAAGACTGGTGTGGGCTCATCTACTTGGATGTTGGCAATGATGGTGAAAATAGGGCCCAGAAGTTAACTGGTGATATGGATAGATCCCTTTACTCATTGACGAAGACCTAGACTTCCAAGGTCTTCGAGGAGTGCTTTTGAGTGGGGGTCAGCATTGTGTTCCAGGTGGAAGTTCAGGTCTCTGAGCAGGATGCATTTGCTAGTATTGAGGGCGAGTGGTGCAACAAAGTCCATGATGATGTTGGTAAAGCAGTCCTGGTGGTCTGTAGGTGAGAGTGCCACTTAGGATGACGTTGGCTCTGATGTGGAGCATGAACAACAGATGATCCATGTTGGAAGGTGACTTGTTTGTGGAGGTGGTGCAGCTGATGGCATTCTTGTGGATGATGTCAATTCCATCTCAGGGCTTCTGAAGTCTCTCTTGCCTGGCCAACTTATAGTCAGAGGGATGGCTGTGGTGATGCCAGGTGCCGATGTGGGGTTCAGCTAAGTTGCCATGAGGAAAAAGTAGGTCTGGGGTGCTGTTGTGCAACAGGTCGCAGATCTCCGCTGCATGTTTGCTGAGTGAGTGGGTGTTGAGGAGCATGCATGCAAGTGAGGAGTGTTGTGTGCATGGTTGCGGCACTGTGTGAGTGTGAGAGAGTGGGGTGGTGGGTACTGTAGGTTCAGGTACAGTGCATTTTAGGTGTGGACAGCTGCATGAAAACTTGCAGTACGTGCAGGAGAACACTCCCACAGTGTTGTGTGGTGCAGCGAGGCAGCAGTGTGAGCAGCAGCTGGTAGGATTGAGGCGGTATAGGGTCACAGTGGAGTAGTTTTTGGATGGGGAGGACCAGGGTTCCTATCATTAAGCATAGTCCAGGCATGGATGGCGCAGAAGGGTTTGCCTTTGACGGTCAAGCAGTGCGACCGTGCTGCAGCAGCCATTAAGTAGATCCTGGGAGGGGGAGGAGTGATGTCACTTCCTCTTTTGACAGATAATAGGAAATCCAGTGATGTCAGTTCATGTGCCGATGGATGATGGAAATAAATCCTCTTGCTTGGCTGCCTCTTTTAAACAGAGTTTTGTAAGGAAACCAATGATGTCTCTTCCTGTGCAATGGATGATGGGAAATCCAGTCATGTCACTTCCTATCCAAAAGGATAATGGCAAACCCATCATTGTCACTTCCTGTGCAAATGGATGGTGGGGAATCTAGTGACATCACTTCCTGTACAGATGGATCAATAGGTAAGTATGTGTGACAACCTGTAATACATCCGTTATGTGTGCACCTTATAAACAATACAGGAGTGAAGTACACCATTAAATTCGACATCTATGCGCAATAAAAATAGGAATAATTGGTTGACTTCGATAAAACAAAGACTTACTGGGGCAGATTTACGAGTCCTGGCGCATCCCTGCAAATCAGCAGGGATGCGCCAGGAAACGTGCGACACGCAATGCTATCCTTGCGCCACCACGGATGCGCCGCATTTACAATGCGGCGCGCCATGGCGCAAGATAAGGCAGATGCGTGTCGCATCTGCCGGCGTAGGTTGGCGCAGTGCTGAAGTCGTGTCGCGGGCGCGACGCAACTCCAACACTGTGCCAACCCGGCCTATCTGCAACATGGTGCGTCACGCCTTACGCCTGCTTCAAGCAGGCGCAAGGTTTTGACGCAGCGGCGTCGGAGAAGTGACTGAGTGAAATCTTGTAGATTTCACTCAGTCACTTTTCCGAGGCATTCTTGCGCCGGAACGCCCACCCTGCGCCGGAACGCCCACATGAAACCTGACGCAGGTTTCATGTGGCGCAGAGCTTTACAACGTGACGCATCTCCCGAGATGCGTCACGTTGTAAATCCGTCGCAGCATGGCGGTAGCTTTACGCCACCGCTGCATCACAAAAGTGACGCAACGGCGCGAGGGGCTTGTAAATCTGCCCCACTGTGCCTGCACATGAAAGACTATTTTGTGCCGGAAATAGCAAACATGCACCCAACTTCTAAGTGACTCATTGTTAACGTGCCCATGCGCTGCTGAAGACAGAGTTTAAAATTACCTATGATAATTTTTATGCAGAGGGAACGTAGATAGACAAAATCTTTTTTAATGATGAACAAAGAGAGGGAAATCAGAAATGTGTGACTACAAATCACCTGTTAACTATAGGAAACCCCAGCACTTGTTCGGACTTAAACGTCCCTGCTTCCCACATCTTGTAATTAATTGCACTCGTCCTTTTCACCATAGGGCAGAATCAATTTTAACAAATTTGAAGCAAAATATCACTAAATCTGGAATGACCCAAAGCTTTCATTTGAACCACATTGCCCATTGATCTTTAAAATGCTGGCTGGATAATTGCATTTCAATCACGCATTGTGGAGAATAACTCTGGAAGATTAGTTTTCTGAATAGTACGGAAGCTACAACAGCTCTTCTAAAATGACTTCCATTCTGCTCTGTGGAGACCTGTAATTCACAGATAATGTTTTAAATTGTACTATTTCACAGGAGAATTACTGCAAGGAAGGTGGCTATTGGAATGCTAGCTGAGAGTCTGCTTAAGCAGTGATAACATCAGCAAATTTAAGAACTTACAGGTCAGCTAAAGTTAAAGAATTGATTGACTATCACGAAGTAGCTCTAATTCAACTAATTAGAAAGTGAATTGGTGTTAAAGTTCAACGTACGTGATTCATTGCATCTTCAGTGGCACTACCTGTTTTAAAGTTTTAGAGAGCTAAACGACTGCAGTTCAGTATTCGAGCAGACAAAATGGGTTGGTATTCAGCTAGTAATACATCAAATATTAACACATAAACGTGCGTTTTTTATGTTTTATTTTCCGTATTTTACCTTTCACAGAGAAGGGAATTACAGAAACCAAAAAAAGAGAATCAAGAATACGTAAGCATGCATATCCATACCATACAAAGAGAAGATTTTAAGGATACATCGCCAATAGCGTAAATAGTTATGTTACAGCGAATATTCAATGGCAAGTATGCCAGTAAGTTATATCTCTTTTAGGTCGCTCAAATGAGTTTTGATTTATAAGGCCAATACCATCATGATCTTTTTTCATATGGCGATATTCAGGTATTATACACTGCATGAAGCAATACGGAGTCATTCCTCTATAGTAGGGGGCGGTCCCCTGCTCCATTTCACTGCTACGCATGTTTTTGCCAGCAGGAGCGCTGTAGCTCTGTACCTTCCGACGAACATCGCTTTTACATAGCCAAATAAGGCAATCAGCCGATCTGGTTCAAGATTGTCATCAATTATGTGGTTGATGTCTGCAAAAATGACTTCCTAGAGCATATGTATGGCCCGCCAATTCCACAATACATGTATACAATCTGCTAATGTTCCCTGACTTCTAGAACCATTCGAGCTTTCCCTAAGGCCATATCTACACAATCTGTCCGGAGTATAATAATATCTTTGAATATATTTGAAATGAATAGACCTATGTCTTCTATTTAAGGATATTTTTCTAAAAGCGGAGCAGCAGAACAGCCATTGTTCTTCAGTAATCCTACTCTTTATATCTGTTTACCATTCTTTGCGGCTCTTGACCTTCACCACTATTTCTCTGCCTCTACCAAGGTTGTAGTAATATATAATATGCTTAGGGCTCACACTGATGTAAGTATGTAAACTTATCAAATGAGGCAGGTTCCTCCAGGGTGCAGCCCACAATTTATCTTATTGCATTTCGAAACCTGCAATATTAAAATACATCAAGGAAGGTGAAAGTTATGCAATGCTCTCGGAATTGGGTCACTGTCAAAAAAATATTGGGGCATATTAGCAAGACCCACGTTAAAATTATCGCCCTTTTAGCGACAGGAAACTGCCGCTAAAACGGCGATAATGGGCTTGCTAATATGCGTTATAGAATTCAATAGAAGCCCAGGTTAGATGTGCAGGACATCTAACCTGGGCTTCTATTGGAATTCTATAACGCTTATTAGCAAGCCCATTATCGCTGTTTTAGCGGCAGTTTCCTGCCGCTAAAACGGCGATAATTTTATCGCCGGTCTTGCTAATATGCCCCACTATCTTGGAACATGTCGCCCATATTGACTATCTATAGTCCATCCAATTGTTAAGTGATTTCTCTTTTCAGAAACAGCAACTTATTTTCATTGCAGAGGTGTACATCAGTGCTCTTTGCTTACCTTTGAGTAGCCATCTTCACACGTGTAATGTGGAACTGTTGGAAATGGCCCTTTTTGCAGGGTTATCCCAAAACTTTTTGCTTCTTCCGCCTTTGTTTTTCCTGACCTGTGGCTGTTGGCTATAGGACTCTGGGCACTTTACCACTGCTGATCAGTGCTAAAGTGCATAAGCTCTCTCTGTAAATTATTATTGTGATTGGTTATCCATGATTGGCTGATTTGTTTTACCAGTAGGTCCCTAGTAAAGTGCACAGAGTGTGCCAGGGCTGGTGATTCAAATGCTACTAGTGGGCCTGCAGCCCTGATTGTGCCACCCACAGGAGTAGCCCTAAGATGGTGTCTCAGGCCTGCCACTGCAGTGCCTGTGCGCAGTTTGTGAACTGCCATGTTGTCCTGGCCAGTCTACACACTTGCCAGGCCTAACCCTTCCCTTTTCTTACACATTGGACACGCCTATGGTAGGCCCAAGGTACCCCCTGGGCAGGGTGCAGTGTATGTGAAAGGTAGGACATGTACTAGTGTGGGTAACATGTCCTGATAGTGAAATACTGCCAATTTCGTTTTTCACTATTGAAAGGCTATCTTGCCTATAGGTTAACATGGGGAATGCTGTGTAACATGGTTACCTGCATATCTTCCCATAGCAGCAAGATAGAAAGTTGGAATCTGGTACCCCTGAACTCAGAATTTAATTACACATCTTTTAATGAAGATGGTTTTTAAATTCTAAGTTTGGAAATAGCACTTTTAGAAAGTGACTATTTTCTTGTTCAACCTTTCTGTGTGCCTCTGCCTGTTTGTGAATTGACTGTCTGGTTTGTGAGTGACAGGGGCTGGGGGTGGCTGCAGGAGGCTGGGTGAGTCAGCACTAGGCTGAATAGACCTAACTACATGTAGAGTGGTGGGAGGAGTTGCACCTGGGTCTGAATAGGGCTCTGCCTACCTTCCACAATGCTGGCTCCACCTCCTGCGGTGTGTCTGATGACCCTGGCCCACACTCACAAAGGAAGGAGAGGTGCCCTGGCAGAATGCACTCTGAACTGGTTTGGACTGGGTCCAGGACCCCACACACATGAAGAACAAAGACTTTTGGGGTATAAAGACTACAGCTGAAACCCCTGAATTTTAGACTACTTTTGCCAACAAGAGGAATCCCTGCCAAAGAAGATCAGTTGAAGAGACTGGAAAGGAAGACTGCCCTTGCTGTGTGTTCTGGGGCTGACCTACAGTTTGCTGTTGCTACTAAGGAAGGGGACAGGGGACTTTGCTGTGTGCTGTGTTCCCCCCCACCTGCTTGAAGGAAGGAGTTTGCTGTGTGCTGTGCCCAGGAATAAGTGTCTCCAAGGGCCTGAGAAGAGCTGGCCTCCTGTTAAAACTCAGGAACACAAAAGTTTACCCAAGACTACTTCTGGAATCAAGAGGAATCCCTGCCAAAGAAGATCAGCTGAAGAGACTGAGGAGAAGTACTGCCCTTGCTGTGTGTCTGGGGTTGGCCTGCAGTTTGCTGTTTCTACTGAGGAGAGATCTAAAGGACTTTGCTGTGAGCTGTGTCCCCTGCTTGAAGAAGGACTTTGCTGTGTGCTGTGTACATCTGAAGAAAAAGTCTCCAAGGGCCTGAGAAGAGCTGGCCTCCTGTTTCTGAAGTCCCAGGCACAAAAGGACTTCACCCCGAGCTGCCCTGAACTTCCTTGCTGGGAGTTCCAGTCTGCCAGGAGGGCCTGTAACTGTGTGTGAGGCCTCTCTTGCTGTTGGGAGCTGGAAGCGCGACGCAACGAGAGAAGCGTGACGCTGCCGCAGCCGCTGTCGCAGCCGCTGTCGCATCATCGAGAAGCGTGTCGCCGCTGCCGCTGTTCGCCGTCGCAACACTGGAGAAGCATGTCGCCGTCACCAAGGGTGTCGCCGCATCACCGGAGAAGCGTGTCGCAGGGCCGTCGCATCGCTGAGGAAGCGCACCGCCGCTGATCGCCGCCGCATCACCGGAGAAGCGTGTCGCCGTCACTAAGGGTGTCGTCGCAACACCGGAGAAACGTGTCACAGGGCCTGTCGCGGCTCAGAAGATCACCGAGTTTGCCGCATGGCCTTCGGGCGTGCACGCATCTCATCTACAGTGTCGCATCGCAACAAAGACGCCATTTCATCGCATCGCACCGGATCAGCGCAACGCATCAAGGTGCCATTTTGTCGCACCGGAACTGGAGCGCAGGAAGAACCGACGCATCGCCTTCACTGCATCCCTTGTGCTTGTTTTGCATTACGCATCCCAGGTACATTGAGACTGAAAGTGTCGCATTTGAGATCTACAAGTTTATTTTTGCAGCAACCCTTTTTAAAGACATTCTACTGAGTTTTGTATGTTGGATTTTGGTCGTTTTGGTCTTGTTTAAGTTTAGTAAAGATATTTTATTTTTCTAAACTGGTGTAGTGTCCATTTGTGGTGTTTTCACTGTGTTACTGTAAGTGTTGGTACAAATACTTTACACATTGCCTTTGGGATAAGCCTGTCTGCTCGTGCCAAGCTACCAAGGGGGTGAGCAGGGGTTATCTAAAGTGTGTATCCCCTTACCCTGACTAGAAGCAAGGGTCCCTATTTGGACAAAGGTACCTACCTCTGACAACTAGAGACCCCCAGTTCTAACAGGAACTAATCAAATTGATAGCATTACATCTTCTAGTGGGGGAGCTAAACAATGGGGCTTCAAGGGTCAGAAGTGTAGCAGAATCCCTCTCTAACAAAAATATTGTAACAAATTATCATTTTCCAATAATATCAAAAAAAATATATACAATAATATCGTTTTTAAAATATATATAGTTAAAAACAGTCAATATTAAATATGTTAACATATATAACATCAATAGCATGTAAATTAAATATGGTTAAGTATTAATTAAACATATATATAAATACAAACTAATTTAAACAAACACACACACATATATATATATATGAATATGTGTATGTTCATATACACATATAAAATATAAAACTATTTGTGAAAAATAATAATTATAATCTATATTTATTTTTCCAAAATGTTTAAAATATACCAATACAACACATATATATATATATATATATATATATATATATATATATATATATATATATATATATATATATATATATATATATATATATATATATTATCTACTGGCGGTCGCCAGTAGATAGTTATAGTTAGGACCTATTTTCCATAGGAAATCCGCGACATTCTATTTGAAATAACTCTCTTGCCAGTTGACGTATCTTCGCGAAATTTTCAAACTTTCAAACTTTGTGGGGCGCTCCGGTGCGCTCCTATCCTGAAAGTCTCGGGGTGATTCGTCAAGCGGGGGCCGAGAAAAAAGGGGGGTCCCAAAACGCGTTTTCCCCATTCATTTTTCCATAGGAAACTTTAGACACGGCTACAACCCGAACTGCTGAACGGAATTACACCAAATTTGGCAAAGAGGTAGTTCTTGGTTCAGAAAGAACCCTTTTTGTTAAATGGTGTAAATCCGTTCAGTAGTTGCTGAGAAAATCAAAAGTAAAAGTACATATATATCTATGGGCACGAAGGATCAGCGCACCCTCCCGATCACGAGCTGTCTGTTAATTGGCTGTCAACACTCCAAATCAGGAAGTGTTGGCAGCCATTTTGTCCCTCGGTAGAACCGAGGGACAGAAACAAGTGCGCAAAGCGCAAAAAGGGGGCAGGGTAGAAACACCCTGACCCCTAGGTCTGCTCAGGGGTCCCACAAGGACCCCTGGGCAAAAAATATTTATTTATTTTTAAATCGGCAGGATGCGCTCAGGGTGCGCGGATCCTGCCGAAAAAACGAAGCGCGGTCTCCCGCGCTCGATGCAAATTTGCCCCCGGGTGGCCCAAGTCCCGGGGGCATGCGGGGGAGGGGGTGTGTAAATTGTTTATATGGGGGCCTCTAAGGCCCCCAAGCCCCGGGACCGCCACCCCCAGGGCTTAATTAAAAAATGGTGTGGGAGGGCTCTCCTGCCTCCCGCAGCCCCGGGGACCGCCACCCCCGGGGCTTCTTTTAAATTTAAAATAATGTGTGGGGGCTCCAGCCCCCACACGCCCCGGGACCACCACCTCCCGGGGCACATAGAAAATAAATGTTGGGGTCCGTTACGGACCCCGAACCCCGGGGACCACCACCTCCCCGGGGCTGTGCAATTCAAGGGAGGGGGCCGCGCGGCCCCCTCCTGGAGCCCTTGATGGCCCTGGGGACCGCCACCCCCAGGGCCGGCTCCTGCAGTGTCCCGGGGTGCCTACCCCCGGGACACTGCTGTTTGCAATGACAGGACGGGAGCCTCGCGGCCCCGTCCTGTCATTGCAAACTTGCTTTGGATATTGGAAGAGAGAGCAGAGAAACCTGCTCTCTCGTCCAATATCCAAGCTGATTGCTTTCCACATGGGGAGCAGCATGTTAGCTGCTCCCCATGTGGAAAGCAATGCCGGCTCGCGCAGGAGGCGGGGAGCCGGCTGGGACTGTGGGGGCATTGGGGACCCCCCACAGTCCCCAACCAGAGGCCAGGCCCCAGGGGATGGGGTCCCCGGGGCCATAGTGGCCAGGGAGGGGGCCACGCAGCCCCCTCCCCAAATTAGTAAAAAAAAAAAAAAGTGCAAGGTCGGCCCCGGGGGATGGGGTCCCCGGGGCCTTAAATGGCCTGAGGAGGGGGGCCACGCAGCCCCCCTCCAAAAAAATAGAGGGCATGCCCGGGGGATGGGGTCCCCGGGGCCAATACAGGCCCAGGGAAGGGGGGCCACGCGGCTCCTTTCCCGTTTTTTTTTTTCATTTAAAAAAAAAAAAATGCTCAGGCCCCGGGGGATGGGGTCCCCGGGGCCAAAATTGGGCAAGGGAAGGGGGGCCACGCAGCCCCCCTCCCTTTAAAAATAATTTAAAAAAAAACAAAAAACGACCAGCATCGTGCCGGAGGCCCCGCCCTCCCTGCAGTACTTGCAAACGCGCCTCCTGGCGCGTTTTAAGAAGGGGAGTAATTCCCCTTGAATACTGGGGGTCCTGGGCCAACTAGCCCACCAGGAACCTCCAGTATGCGCCAGGGCTGCGTTGCAGAGAGGTGTACAGAGGCCACGCCCCTTTTACACCTCTCTGCAACGCAGCTCTGTGGCGCTTTTTAGAAGTATATGGTGGGCTAGTTGGACTCCAGGGACCCTCAGGATTCAAGGGGACTTAATCCCCCAACTTAAAACGCGCCACGGGGCGCGTTTGCACAGTTGTGAAGGGAGGGGGCGGGGCTTCAGGTGACATGTGTGCAAACAGGCCCTGTGGCACGTTTTAAGATGGGGAATTAAATCCCCTTCATCCTGAGGGTCCCTGGGGCCAACTAGCCCAACAGGTACATCCAGAAAGCGCCACAGAGCTGCGTTGCAGAGAGGTGTAAAAGGGGTGTGGCCTCTCTACACGTCTCTGCAACGCAGCCCCTGGCGCATGCTGGAGGTTCCTGGTGGGCTAGTTGGCCCCTAGGGACCCTCATGATTCAAGGGGACTTAATCCCCCAACTTAAAACGCGCCACGGGGCGCGTTTGCACAGATGTCACCTCAGGCCCCGCCCCCTCCCTTCACCATTGTGCAAATATTCCTCTAAAATCTGCCGAACTACGAATTCCGATTTACTCACCTGTTATCAGGAGAGACCTCAGTGCTGCATCTTTCAGCCCAGTACTAATCCTGAAAAGTAATTTTAACCGTACTTACCAGTAACTGGAATTTCCTTCCATAGGATATCATTGCCTGCTTTTTGCTGAAAAAGTTTCTAAGTGTCGATTTTTGAAACTTACAAATATTCCTCTAAAATCAGCAGAACTACGAATTCCGATTTACTCACCTGCTATAAGGAGAGACCTCAGTGCTGTATCTTTCAGCCCAGTACTGGTCCTGAAAAGTAATTTTAACCGTACTTACCAGTAACTTGAATTTCCTTCCATAGGCTAACATTGACTGGTTTCACTTGGAAATTCTTCTAAGTGTGGAGTTTTGGAACTTTAAAATATTCCTCTAAAATCTGCCGAACTACGAATTCCGATTTACTCACCTGTTATCAGGAGAGACCTCAGTGCTGCATCTTTCAGCCCAGTACTAATCCTGAAAAGTAATTTTAACCGTACTTACCAGTAACTTGAATTTCCTTCCATAGGATATCATTGCCTGCTTTTTGCTGAAAAAGTTTCTAAGTGTCGATTTTTGAAACTTACAAATATTCCTCTAAAATCAGCAGAACTACGAATTCCGATTTACTCACCTGCTATAAGGAGAGACCTCAGTGCTGTATCTTTCAGCCCAGTACTGGTCCTGAAAAGTAATTTTAACCGTACTTACCAGTAACTTGAATTTCCTTCCATAGGCTAACATTGACTGGTTTCACTTGGAAATTCTTCTAAGTGTGGAGTTTTGGAACTTTAAAATATTCCTCTAAAATCAGCCGAAATACCAATTCCGATTTACTCACCTGTTATCAGGAGAGACCTCAGTGCTGCATCTTTCAGCCCAGTATTGATCCTCAAAAGTAATTTTAACCGTACTTACCAGTAACTTGAATTTCCGTCCATAGGATATCATTGCCTGCTTTTTGCTGAAAAAGTTTCTAAGTGTTGATTTTTGAAACATACAAATATTCCTCTAAAATCAGCCGAAATACGAATTCCGATTTACTCACCTGTTATCAGGAGTGACCTCAGTGCTGTATCTTTCAGCCCAGTACTGGTCCTGAAAAGTAATTTTAACCGTACTTACCAGTAACTTGAATTTCCTTCCATAGGCTAACATTGACTGGTTTCACTTGGAAATTCTTCTAAGTGTGGAGTTTTGGAACTTTATAATATTCCTCTAAAATCAACCAAAGTACGAATTCCAATTTACTCACCTGTTATCAGGAGAGAACCCAGTGCTGCATCTTTTAGCCCAGCACTGACCCTGAAAAGTAATTTTAACCGTACTTACCAGTAACTTATATTTTCTTCCGTAGGAATCCATTGTCTGGTTTTCAGCAGAAAAGTTTCAAAGTGTCGATTTTCACAAACTACAAATATTCCTTAAAAATCGCCTGTATGACTTAAACGCATTCTTTCAACTGTTTACAGGAGATGCACCAGTGCTGGATCCAGGATCCAACACTGAGTAAGAAAAAGTAACAATAACAGTTTTTACCTGCTAAGTGAATTTCCTTCCATAGGATAACATTGGTGATTCTATGACAAAAAGTTTCTAAGTGTCAACTTTTAAAAAACAATAATATTCCTTAAAAATCACGACTGTAACCAAAACGCTTTTACTCAACTGTTTACAGGAGATGTCCCAGGACTGAATCTAGGATCCAGTTCTGTGGTTAGAAAAGTAATCCATAAAGTAACTAATTGCATTTAACTAGAAATTCACATTGAGCTGAATGTTGCATTGTGTTTGAAAATGTGTTGCCCATTGCAACAACTGTAACTACTGTACTTAAAAGTCTATTGCCTATGTGCAAAGTATTTAAACTAAAGTAATTCATTCTCAGAAAGTATTTTTTGTAATGTAATGTATAATGTAATTACAATGTAATTTAAAAAATAAAATATGTTAAAAAAATTGTTTCTAAAAATGTAGTAAATCAGTATGAAAAAAATTAATATAACAATTAATACATTTAAAAATTGTCATTTACAAAACCTTTGAAATTCACTGAAAAAAACGTAGGTTTCAGACATGTTATAGTTAGGAATTAGCATTTAAAAACCTTTGAAATTCACTGTAAAAACCATAGGTTTCAGATATGTTATAGTTAGAAATTAGCATTTAAAAAACCTTTGAAATTCACTGAAAAAACCATAGGTTTTAGGGACAGTTATAGTTACTTGGACATTGTACTCGTACAAAACCCGTGAAATTCCCCGTTATAGTTAGTTCAGCTAACTATAACTCGCGCCCCGCAATGCACTGCTGATGACGTCACATATTACATCACTCATGACATGGTCAGTGACATCACTGATGACATCACTGATGACATCTCAAATGACATCACTGATGACATCATCCCCGTGATAATCTGATGCACCTCCTCACACCCTAATATAACCTTTGATACACCCACTCTAAATTACAGACTGCCATTCGCAAAACCATAGACACTCCAACACCAATAACTACTTACCCACTCACTGATTCATAGGTCTACGCACACATCCACTCACTCACCCGTACAGTCACTCATACTTACGGTCACTCAGTACAGGACTATCATATGCACTCATACTCCTATATAGACACTCAAACACCGCCACTCATCCATAGAGGTACTCACACACCTAGTCAGTCATGCAAATAATTAAACACACTGCCATTTACTCACCTATACAGTTATACACACACCAGCTCACTTACTCATACAAATACTAGCACATTCTTACGCTCTTATACAATCACTGATACAAGCACACACTCATCCATACAGCCACTATCACAATCACTCACTCTCGCTTATAGCTATTTATATACTCCAACACACATATATACTGCCTTTCACATATGTAGTTACTCACACATGTACCACTGGGACATACATTCACTCACTAACACACTCTTACACACACTTACCCACCCATACAGTCTATCACAGATGCACTCTTGAAACCATCCACCCAGTGAATCACCCACTCACACATCTATGCACAGAGTCGCACACACCCCTCCCACACAAACACTCAGGCACCCATACAGATACTCAGACAACCATTCAATAACTCATATAGACACTCATGTAGCTATTCACAAACACATGCAGCCACTTACACAGCAACATACAGACGGATACAGACATTCACCCAGTTTAGTCACTAACCCATGCATTCAGTAAGATACGTTAAATCACTCACTTATAGAGTCAGTCACGCACCTACTAAATCATCCATACAGACACTTACACACCCACTCATTCTTCAATACGTCTTTTCCTATATATATTAAAAATATTTAAACTTTACAGAAACACACAGTCACTGGATGATGTCATCAGTGATGTCATTTGAGATGTCATCAGTGATGTCATCAGTGATGTCACTGACCATGTCATGAGTGATGTAATATGTGACGTCATCAGCAGTGCATTGCGGGGCGCGAGTTATAGTTAGCTGAACTAACTATAACGGGGGAATTTCACGGGTTTTGTACGAGTGCAATGTCCAAGTAACTATAACTGTCCCTAAAACCTATGGTTTTTTCAGTGAATTTCAAAGGTTTTTTAAATGCTAATTTCTAACTATAACATATCTGAAACCTATGGTTTTTTCAGTGAATATATATATATATATACAGTGTCTAGAGATGTACAGCACTAACCTGCACCAACTTTGGTGGAACACTCCAGCAAAATACCAAATAAGCATGCACTACAAACTGCATTTACCATAATGCTAAGGGGCAAACTGTGCTGGGAGGTCAGCAGTGTGCTCCCACCCCTTCCTGTTTGAAAAGGCTCCCTTGAGCCATTGAGCTGACGAGCTTGTGGAGATGCACCTGTGCG
This sequence comes from Calotriton arnoldi, assembly GCA_963921515.1. Lineage (NCBI taxonomy): Eukaryota > Metazoa > Chordata > Amphibia > Caudata > Salamandridae > Calotriton > Calotriton arnoldi. Next base: position 94,417 of record CAWUFW010020320.1, on the reverse strand, counting down.
CCTGTGAGAGGTACTGAGACCTGTAAGAATTGTGGCAGCCTGCTCAGCAACCCCAGATGAAAATCGTTTTTTGATCTCTACTGATGACGGATAAAATCCAGAAACACGTGTCTAGAGATGTACAGCACTAACATGCACCAACTTTGGTGGAACACTCCAGCAAAATACCAAGTAAGCATGCACTGCAAACTGCATTTACCATAATGCTAAGGGGCAAACTGTGCTGGGAGGTCAGCAGTGAGCTCCCACCCCTTCCTGTTTGCAAAGGCTCCCTTGAGCCATTGAGCTGACGAGCTAAATATACTCTTCCCACTTCAGTATGTGCAACAATCGGGAAAGTGTTGGACACCAAAAGGGTAAAATTGACTATTCCCACTCCAGTGTGTACAACAATAGGGAAAGCGTTGGACTCAGGAGAGGTTAACATTTCTATTCCCACTTCAGTAGGTGCAACAATAGGGAAAGCATGGCACTCAGGAGGGGTAAATTTCATACAGGGCCGGCACAGGTAACAGTGGCGGGGCGGGGGAGTCGACATATGACGGGATAGGGAAAGTCAAATATATTTGTTTTTTAAAAACACTTACCTTGTACTTGCCACATCGCCGAGTCGGTGATGCAGCAATCGCAAGGTAAGTGGTTTTTATTTCTTGTGTGCAACAGTGGGGAACGTGTTGGACTCAGTAGGAGTTAAATTTACTATTTCCATTCCAGTAGGTGCAACAGTCGAGAAAACGTTGGACTCTGAAAGATTAAGTTAACTATTCCCACACTATTCGGTGCAACAGAAGGCAAAGTGTTGAGCTCCGGAGTGGTTAAAATGTACTTTACCCACTTCAGACAGTGCAACAGTAGGGAAAGCGTTAGACACCGAAGGGGTAAAATTTACTATTCCTGCTCCAGTGTGTGCAACAGGAGGGAAAGCGTAGGACTCAGGAGGGGTAAGATTTACCACTCCCACTCCACTGTGTTCAACAGTAGAGAAAGAATTGGACTCAGGAGGGGTAACATTTGCTCTTCCCTCTCCGATGCATGCAACAGTAGAGAAAGCGCTGGACTCAGGAGGGGTTAAATTTGCTATTCCCCTCGCCAGTTGGTGCAACAGTAGGGAAAGCTTGTACTCAGGAGAGGTTACATTTTCTATTACAGCATCAGTCGTTGCAACAGTAGTGAAAGTGTTGAACTCCGGAGGGGTAAAATTTACTATTCCCACTCCAGTCGGTGCAACAGTAGGGAAAACATTAGACTCAGAAGAGATAACATTTACTATTCCCGCTGTATTTACTTGTACAGTACAGAGAGAATACTTCACTTCAAACAAATACCAGATTTTACCAACTCTAATAACTACCCAAAAATATAAAATTCTAAATGTAATTTTTTTTATCAATTAACACAAATATTATCGATATAATTTAAAGAACACACTATATACCCACAAACATTTAAAAACGTAATTAATCATAATTACTTTACTTCCCACCCTATAACCCTATAAACTCCACACCCGCACCTAAAACTTAACTTAAAATAAATAACTATGCAATTAACATAATTAATTATCAATTAAATAATTAATACTAATTAAAAATTAATTATTTATAATTAAATGCTTCCCACTCTATTTCCCCACAAAACCCACAACCTTCTACAACACTAAACATTACAATAAACAATTAAATTAAATAAAAACGACTACAAATGTACCAACTATAATAAAAATCAATAACAATAATTATACAAACAATTTATGCATATTTCTTTTAATGCTAACTCCAAGCAGCCACTTAGTAGCAATACATCATAAAACAAACAGTTCTAGAACAGAATCTTTCTGATGTATAGCAAACAATTTATAACATATGCAATTACAACATGTACTAAAATACATAAAAATAATTACAAAATGAGATTACTAAGAACAATATGTTTGTAAACGAACACAGATATTTTTAACATCAATATTACTCACCTCAGAAAATGGATATCCTTGTTAACGATATTCCTGCATCACAATATTTGTGAATCACGATATTAAAAACTCAATATTTCTGCATCTCAATATTTTTCACTTGATATTTTGTCCAAATACCTGCAAACCAACCTACCTCCTGCATATTTATGAGATAGATCACAGTTTGCCACTCATTAGAATCACAGCCATCACAAGGATTGTGGCCTGCTGATGTCAGCAGACCATCATGTCTGTGATTGCTTTTTAATAAAGCAATATTTTTTTTTACATGCAGCCTCTTTTCCTCAAAGGAAAACATGAAATGTTTAAAAAGAAGAAAATTCAACTTTGAAGTTTCATTTTTTAAGAATAGGCAGTGGTCCGTTAAAAACATTTTTATTTACATTCTCAAAGAGGAAGGGGGCCCTTGTGGAGTTTTAAACTGGTGGTAAAGTATTACTGTTTTGCTACTGGAATTCGATCGCAAAACAGTAATACATTCCATACTGATTTGGTATTTGGAAGGGACGTCATAAACACGCCCCTTCCAACTACCAAACAGCAAATGCAAAATGCGATTTGGTAACAAGTTACCGATCCACATTTTGTACATTTGAAAAAGCATTTTTCTGGTTGCAAACGGCCTGATTCTGCAAATTGGACCATTTGCGACTGGAAAAATGCTTGCTACATCTTATTATTTTATTGCAGTTTATAAAGCGCACGGCTACCTCCGACGGAAGTGTCCCGGCGCTAGCGACAGATACATTGCGGGCGTGGGCTTAGGGACTGGACAGGGTTTTAAGTTTGGCTGAAGAGCCAAGTTTTTAAGGCCTTCCTGAACAGGAGTTCTGACTTCGCCTTCCGAAGGTGCTCCGGCATGGAGTTCCACAGGGAGGCGGTTATCACAGAGAAAGCACGACCCCCAATCCTGGCTTTTTTGAAGCGCGGAATCACCAGTAAATCCTGGTGATTTGACCTCAGAGATCTAGTCTGGTGATATCTCCGGAGTCTGTGCTTCAAGTATTGGGGACCACAATCTCTGGTCGATCTGAAGGCCAATGTCAATGCCTTAAACTCGATCTGCCTCTTAACCGGCAGCCAGTGAAGGCTCCGCAGGTGGGGAGAGATGTGGTGGCGAAGTGGTACGTTTCTGATCAGCCTAGCTGCCGCGTTTTGTATAATCTGTAGTTTCCTGATCAGATAATCTGGGAGCCCCAAGAAGAGACTGTTCGCGTAGTCAAGCTGGGATGTGACTAAAGCATGGACCACATTTTTTCTGCAGTCCATTGGCAGAAAATGCAGAAATCTCCGCAAGCTTTTCAATTTCCAAAAACAAGCAGAAGAGACTTTACAAATCTGGGCACGACCTGATAGGCTGGAGTCAAACTTGAACCCCAGGTTCCTAGCTGAGCTCACCGGGAGCGGAGGGGGTTGAGCTCAGCTGGCCACCAGAGTTCCGACTGTGGGGGAGAAAGTTGGTTGAAGAACAGGACCTCTGTTTTTTCAGTGTTCAACTTCATGCAGCTGTCTGTCATCCAAGATGAAATTATTCGCAGACACTGCTTGAAGTTCGAGAACGCTGCCTCCGTGTGTTCTTTAAATGAGAACACCAGCTGAGTGTCGTCAGCATACGAGACAACCTTCACACCACATTGTTCAATCAGCGAAGCAAGGTGGGCCAGGTATACATTAAAAAGAGTGGGGCTCAATGCCGAGCCCTGCGGGACTCCACAATCAATGGGTCTAGTGGAGGAGATAAACGGGCGAAGGAACACGTTTTGAGACCGACCCTCAAGAAAGGAGCGGAACCAGTTTAGAATAGTTCCCTTCACACCCAGGAGCTCAAGTCTCTCTAAGAGGATCTGGTGTGACACAGTGTCAAAGGCTGCGGACAAGTCCAACAGCACTAACATTGCGCAGCTACCCTGATCTACCGTTTCCCGTATGGTTTCTGCCACTTCGAGAAGAGCTGTCTCCGTGCTGTAACCTGTCCTAAAGCCCGACTGAGAGTCATGGAGAAGATGGTTGTTCTCCAAGAACTCTGTCAACTGCTTCTGAACTTCTTTTTCCAGCACTTTGGCCGGTACCGGGAGGAGAGAGATGGGTCTAAAATTCTTTAGATCTGAGGGGTCCGCATCTTCTTTCTTAAGAATTGGCTGGACATACGCCGTTTTCCATGGCGCTGGATAAGTGCCCAAACTCAGGGAAGTAATCCAGATAGAGTTTAATAGAGGGTTGAGCCAAGGAGCCAACAATTTGAAAAACCTGGCTGGGCAGGGATCGGTCGGAGAGCCCGATTTAATTTTGCTCAGTTCCACCAAGAGGTCACTGTGCAAAAGGGCGAAATTCCGACCAGGTGTCAGAGTGGTAGGGATTATGGACTAGTGTAGCTGGCATTGGTAGAGTCCCAGTCAAGGGAAACGAAGAGTAAATCTTCTGAATCTTATCATGGAAGAAACTAGATAATTCTTCACATAAGGGGGCTGATGGGGGGATTATACTCTTCAAGGCTAGTGGCTTCATAAAGCCCTGGACAATCTTAAACACTTCTTTCATCGAATTGTCAGAAGTTTTGATCTGATTGGCTACATAGTCCCTAATCATGTTGCGTTTTAATCTATGAAATTTCCTTAAAGCGGTTCTGTATGTGCATTTGGCCTCGGAGTTGTAATTTTTTCTCCACGTACGCTCCAGTTGCTTACATAAGCTTTTCTCTAGCCGGAGTTCGGTTGTGAACCAGGGGGCAGAAGGATTTTTCCTGAACAGTTTCGTGGTTTTGAGTGGGTCAACTTTGTCCAAGGCCAATGTGATCCAGCTATTAAAAAGAGAGGCATCTTGACTGGGCTCTCCAGTCATTACTGGGACTGTGTTGTGTAGCACAGGGCCAATGGCCTCCGGCGAAACCTTCCTCCAATTTCTTCTGATCTCATGCGCAGGACTGGCCTGATTGTTACTGGGAGGAGTAGTCAAGTAGAAAGGGACTAGAAAATGGTCTGACCAAGTCAGTGGAAGAGGGTCGTCCGCTCTTAGGGTATGGATGTTGGTAAAAATAAGGTCCAACATATGGCCAACCACGTGAGTAGATGCAGACACCTTTTGATTCAGATTTAACCCTTTGAGAGTATCTGACAGTTGAGAGGCCAGAGGACATTTATCATTGTCCAAGTGGACATTGAAATCGCCAAGGATCATAAAGTTGGCATCTGGCCCAAAGTTCTAAACAGGTGCTGCTAAACAGCTTCTTTCGTACGGGAGCATCAATGTTCTCCATTTAACTTGTGGTTGTTTCACTGCCAATGTGAGGTTGATCATTAATTGTTTTAGGGTATGAAAAAAAAAATATCGGTAAGAGAATGGGCATATTAAGGAACAGAGCAAGGAACCAAGTGATAGATATACAAACATTAGGAATTCTGATTTCCTAATAGCGATTCTCTCCAACTTGCTATTAGAAAATCAGTATTCCTAATATATGGACACTCTTTTAAAAATTCATTTGAAATTCCTAGTGGGTCGCAAATATCCCTACCTCATTTATACTTATAAGGTAGATTTCAATTTGCAAATCGCAGCCATCACAGGGATAGTGGGCTGGTGAGCTCAGCAGACCACCATGTCTGTGATTGCTTTTAAATAAAGTAATCTTTTTTTTTAAATGCAGCCAATTTTCCTTAAAGGAAAAGGGGATGCATTTAAAAAGAAAAAATGTAACTTTTCAGTTTCATTTATTAAGAGTAGGCAGTGGTCCCTTTCTTAACATTCAGAAAAGGGATGGGGTCCCCAAAGGACCCTTTGCGAATGGGTTACCTTCAGTTTTAAACTGGTGGTAAAGTATTACTGTTTTGCAAATAGAATTTGGTTGCAAAACATTAATACATACCATTCTCATTTGGTATTTAAAAGGACACCTCTTCCAATTATCAAATCGATATTTTGTAGCAAGCGCAAATTGCGGTTCGGTAATTTGCTTTTTGTACATTGGAAAAAGCTTTTTTGCCATCGCAAATGGCCAGATTCTGCAAATCATGCCGTTTGCAACCGCAAAAAAGCTTTGTACATCAGCCCCAAGACTGAATTGTTGTTAGTGACGTGTAGTAATCTAATCCATATATCAATATTTTCAGAAAGTATATTGATTTCAACACCATAATTGTTTAAGATGATCTGAGCAGGATCACCCCAGTCCCTAACTATCGTACTGGTTCCTTGGTCCATTTTAATGGAAAATCTACAGTGCATCGGCACATTGTAGGACAATAGAGTGTGCCCTGAATTGCATAATTTTGTTTAGAACTGCTGTTAGGTTAGTGACAATCTTCTGACACTAAGCCGTATATCGTCCGCATATATAGACAGTGTCAGCTTTTAGCCATGAAATCTAAAGACTCTATCTGTGTGCCACTTGTGCACATGCTAGAGATTCTGCCACTATTTCATAAAACAATGGAGTTAGAGGACACTCCTGCCATGTCCCATTGTTAATGGGTATAAGCCCGATTGAGATTCTGTTCACGTACCCGTCAAAAGGGTACTATTCAGCAGCTGTATCAATTTACAAATTATGTCTCCCTCTCCAATTTTGGCTAATTCTTCAAACACAAACTCCCACTTGAACAAGTAAAATCCTTTTTTTAGCGTCTACAAATACAGGGCCTAATTTATATGTTGGCAGTATGGATACTCCATTGCAATGCATAGATAAGTACAGAGCATTGTGAAAGAACAAGCCTACAATTAATATGCATTGCAGATTCTACATCTATAGAAAGGAATCTATTGTTCATTTATATTGCTGTGGCCCCGAATTTTTATCAGCACTCCGCACTTTCCTTAAACAATTGTTTTTTAAATGGTGCCTTTTCATTCAAGGAAGTATTACATCCAGTCGCGGCTCCTGGAGGGAGTGCTGCGGGCGGCGGGGCGGGGAGGGGCAGGTTGGGTGGTAGTAAACTCCGGCAAACAGCCGAATGGAGATAAGTACATAAATAAATAAATAAAACGAATTACATTGCGCGCGCTGAAACGCCAAATGGCGATGTGGAGCGTGCAATGTAATTTGTTTTATTTATTTATTTATGTACTTATCTCCATTCGGCCGTATGCCGGAGTTTACTACCCCCCACCCTGTCCCTCCCCCGCCCCACCGCCCCGCAGCACTCCCTCCAGGAGCCGCGACTGATTACATCAGTTTTTCAATACCAGCGATATTACAGAACTATGTTGGTTTGGTAAATACATGAACATAATTTGTAACAAAATGACATTTCTTACATGATGTGAGGATCAAACTTGTGAAATACGATTGTCTATGCAGTATAAATAGCATGAATTGTGTGCGTTACGTATCTTTTTAGTAGCAACATTTCTATTTTAACTTGTCTCTAAATATGTATTATTCAACTCACTTTATTGGGTTGTATTTATTGTAATGATTTCTATTATTTGAATCACTAAACTCATTCATTCATTAAAAAAACAACTTGCATGACCCAAGGACAACACCATACTATGATATATCTGGGCTATGGTGTTTATTTTGAAATAAATGTTACTACTTAAAAGCATTATTTTTCTCCACATATCTCTGTACTCTGATCTGGACTGTACAATATGTACAATGTGTCCCAACCCTTACATTGCTCTTGCCCCTAACAATTGGCAGCTTTGAGATTGCACCCTCTTTGTAAGTTCCTATCGATATGTGACAGGGAACATCAAGTGAGTGGAAAAAGAAAGGAATTCTGGAGGCAGCTGTTGCTGCTTAGCTCAGGGGAACATTGATGTGAGCAGGAGGGATGGTAAGGCTGGAACGAAAGTAGATTTCTTACTCCCATTCTTGCACCAGTCCAGAGCCCACCTCTCCGCTAGCACGTGCCTCTTTTCATCATACGCATATGCATCAAGCACTTCTGCCCACATTCTCTCCCCTTGTTCCATGGTGAAAATGCCTCCCCATATGAGGCCAAGACGGGCTCCAAGACGCTCTCGAAATATGAACTCACCCTCTCTCACATGTCAACATGTAAGGTGGGATTGAAAGCACCTGTAAGAGAGCAGATCATCTTCTCAGCTGACAGTTCTAGGAAGTGGCTGTCTCAAGGCTCAGGCATTCAGATGCTGTCTTTTAAGCACATGAAAGTCTCAGACATTGTTTAATCAGCACAGTCATTATAGCTGAGCACTTTCAGAACCCACTTTATAGATCCTCACCTTTGTGGTCAGTCTGAGCTCAGGTCAGCATGAGTGCTCAGGCTTTGTCTACTTAACACTGTCAGCGCTAAGAACCTGTCTCCTTAGCACTTTGCCACCTCAGACACTGCCCCAGCGTGGTTGGAGCTCAGACTCTTTTTAAGCAATGTTAGAGCTGTTTTACCATCAGAGATTGCTTCCTGTCTCATCAGCTCTTTGAGAATTCAGAACCAATCACCACTTCCCTTTCAGCACTCAGTCTCTGACTCAGCATTGTAATTGTATTGTATTATAATTGAATTGATATAGCGCTTACTACCCCTGACGAGGCATCAAAGTGCTTTTTCAGAGAGTAGCATGCTACTCCGGAACCCATAACGGATTAGTGGGGAGTTAGTATAGGGAAATATGAAATTTATTTGAGTGGTGGACATGTTAGTCTGTATAGGGAAATATGAAATTAATTTGAGTGGTGGACATGTTAGTCCGTAATTTGTATTGAAAAGGAAGAGTGTAGGGATAGAAGAAGGAAGGGTTTTGAATTTATTTTGGGGGAGGGGTAGTTCATAGCAGTAGAAGGGGGTATAGGATGAGTAAAGGGGAGGTGGAAGGGGAAGAGTCAGAGTGAAAGGTTTAGAAAGGCTTGTTTGGGAGATCTGAATAGTAAAAGAGGTATGAGATGATGCAAGGAGGGGTAGAGTAGGGTAGAGTCTAGAAAGGGTTATTTTGGGGATCATAGTAGTGGTATGGAGTTTGGGATGAATGAGACAGTGGAGTTAGAGGATATATTGGTAGAGGTATAGGGTGAGAAGTAGGGTAGTGCATCGGAAGAGTAGTAGAATGAGGTTTGAGATGAGTCAGAGAGTTGAGGTAGAGGATATATTGAGAGCGGTATAGGGTGAGAAATAGGGTAGTGCATTGGATATTAAGTCTGGGCCATAAACTCCGCTCCGCTCGCGGAGTTTGCGGATTTTTCCGCACCCCGCGTTACGCGGAGCTCACGGAGTTACGAAATACTCCGCTTCGCATTGCGGAGCTGAGTTTTTCCTCGCTCGCGTTCGTCAATGTTAAGTTGGGGAGCGCGAGCGAGGAAAATCCACCTCCCGGCAAGATTTTTCCTTGTTTGTGATTGTCAACATCAAGTTGGCGAGCGCAAGTGTGGAAAATCAACCTCCCGGCGAGATTTCTCAATGCGGGCGGTCAGATTTCTCATTGCGAGTGGTCGCGTATGTTGCGACCGCTCGTGTTGAGAAACCGCCCGCTCGCGTTGAGAAAAGCTGCCGCTCGAGTAAAAATCTACTCGAGCAGCAGAAAGAAGCAGCGCCCGATTGCGCTGTGCATGATGCCATTCGCGATGATTGCACAGTGTGGACAAGCACTTGGCACTGACAATCACCGTGAACTGCATTTATCTAAAGAAACTCCGCCGCTCGTGGAGCTCCGTGTAGTGCGGCGGAGTTTTTTGTGCACTTTGCGGTGTTCCGCGTAGCGGAACGCCGCGAACTCCGCCCAGGGTTATTGGATATGCTGAATTAGAAGCAAATTATTAAATATATAGATACATAAGTACATGGACGGTATATATATACATAAGGAAGATAATATATGTAAATGAAAGTTGCCTTTAATAAACTCCGGCTTTCTAGTGTTGTTGTACGCTAAATTAATTTAATTGTTTTTATTTTTTGTAATTCAACAGTGAAGCAATTGTAGATAATTAGTTATGATAAAAGATTTACTTATTTATGCAGTAACTTATATACATGTTAAAACATAGAATAATGTAACTATAAGTAATATGTACATTTTTTAAGCAGAACTAACCGATATCTATTTTTTAAAACATAATTATTATATACGTTTATAAAAAGCAATGCACATATGTAGGTACACATCTATAGTCCAAACAAATGCTTATATACAGAGGGATATGCTGTATATGTATGTTTGCGTATGGTGGTTATATGGGGAAGAGCCAATTCTTAAGTAGTCTTCTGAAGATAAGGTGGTTATGTATGTATATACTATTTGTAAAGCACAACTATCACTCTGTGGGATTATCATGGCGCTATGCAGAGTCATACTTAATACTCCGATGGAGGCTGCCACCAAATGCGGAAGGATTAAATAAGTGAAAGAGTTCTGAGTGGATGAGGTGAAGATAACAGGGGAGTGTGTTCCATGCTTTCACCCCAAGAACGGCTACTGATTTTCCCTCCCTTGTTTTACATTTGAAATGGGGGGGTGTTTAATAGGTTTGCTGATGAGGACTTAAGGAGGCATGTGGTGGCATAGGTCGTAAATCTAGCTGTTAGGTATTTAGGTCCTGATGCTCTGAAGGTGATTACGAGTACCTTAAATAGCACTCTTTTGTGGACCGGTAGCCAGTGCAGTCACTTTAGAGCTGCTGAGGCTGAGGAGCGGCACAGCAGTTTAAGCACCAGACGGGCTGCTCCATGTTGAACCGTCTGGAGCTTTTTAAAAACTGCCGTATTGGCGCCTGCATAAAGGCTGTTACAGTAATCTAGTCTGGAGGGCTGCCGTCACAGTTTTTCTTGCCGTACATGTGAGTAAATCAAATAACTTTTTCAGGGATTTTATCAGCTGGAAACACTTCCCAGCCACTGATTGCGCTTGTGGACGGAATATTAGAGTCATATCAAATTTCACCCTAAGATTGAGCACTATCAGAAGATAGGCCCTGTTTCAGCATAGCTACAGTGCAAGCCATTTCTTTTCAGCACAATCAGAGTTCAGGCCCTTTATCAGTACTCTTAGAGTTTGAGCCATGTCTGTTCAGGACAGTCAGAACACATTGTCATTTTTTCCAAAAAAGAAAGAGACCATGTTCTGTGTGTTTCATAGGCACAGTTTGGGCCCAGCATCTACCTTCACAGCAATATCTAAGGTATCTAAGCAAATATCCAAGGACAGTTAGAGTTCAGTTATGTCACATTAATATGATTGGAACTCACATTCGTTCTGACCACTCATATCCTGGCTATTGCTGTTAAAGTTTAGGTTCTTTGTTAGCACTGTTAGAAGTCACACCCTGACTCCCTTGATCTGTCAGAGCTCTTACGTAGATCAGCCCTTTTTATAAGCATAGAGATGAGCTAGCATAAGGTTGCATACATTCTGTGTCAACAAGAAATTGTGTGTATCACTATAAGCGTGCCCATGAGTTTATGTGACTACTTGCTTATATGTGTTATACCTACATAAATGGAATTCTGTCTAAAAAAACTAAACATAGTTATTTTTCACTGTATGGGGAGTTGTTTTAGTTCTCATGTCTATTTTTATCGATCGGTGATTATTGATCATGTGTCAGCATCCAGTGTATTTTTTGTGAATTTCTTTTTATTGTCATATTTATGTGACCACATCAAAAGCAATCCGTCAATTAATTTGAATTCCACTGGTCCATCCTTTTGCAAATGAGTGTCCCTTGATTTAATAGCACAAATGAATAATTGATTTGTATCTCCCATCTCCCTACAGTCCTCCCTATACTCCCTATCAGAGATATTGTAAAAATTTGCAGGTGTTACAGAAGAACATATATAAAGTATATATTTCCATAGGTCAAATTGTTCCAGACTTAATCGAACAACTCTTTAGTCTTCCTTCATATACCGTAAGCCCAGATGACTGGTTGAGAGGAAATCATATCATTCAATTGTTGCCAAGCTAGCAAATATTTCCTAAAACCTCCAAAACACCATATTTAGGGGGTGATTATGAATTTGGCGGTCCGCCAGCCCAAGAAACGCATATGTGCCATTCACAACACCGCTACGCCGGCGATCTATCGCCCGCCGTATAATGAGTTGTGCTGTCTGAAACGCCGGCCACAGCATTCTACCCTGCGGGACCAGAGTGGTATGCAATGTCGGCGATGCATCCAACGACACCACCAGGTCCACGGTCTACCCGCTGAGCGTATTACAAGTGCACAGTCATACTTGCAGTCTCACTGTGATGCTCAACAAACGGCAGTTACCCAACAGTGGTTGACGGTGGAGGAAAGCACCAAAAAAAAAAAAAAATACAGTAATCATTGGATGGATTTAAAACCTACACACCTGATGTGCTTTGGCAAGTGGACACACCTTCAATTCACACTATAAAACACACTCCATCCCTGACCAGCATCCTTTGCTTCCAAACTGCAGCACAGCAAGACAGACAGACATTTTCTGCACTTTTTAGATAAGGCAGCCCTTTTTTAATCTTCCCATATAACACTCTCCACCACCTGTAATTTTTATGTTTGTACCTTTTTACCTCTATCACTTGTTTGTTCTTCATTCACATACTTACTCACTTTTTTGGTTTTTTTCACCATGCCTGTGAAAACAAAATCCTTCACTGAGCAAGAGTTGACAGTCATGGTGAAATCATTAGAGCAGAGCCACACATTTTTGGGTCCCAAGTCCAGCATACTCCTCTCAGTAGTAAAATAGAAATGTGGGACAGGATAGCCAACAGAGTGAATGCTGTTGATAACAGCCTGCACACACAGGGAGACATTAGGAAGAGGTGGAACGACCTCAGGATGAGGGTACACACCAAGTACAATAGCCACCACCTGGAGCCTCAGAGGACTGGCGGTGGCCCTCCTAGTACACCATTACAACTCTTTCCCTGGGAGGAGAAGGTCTTGGCCATTCTGCATACAGTAGGTTTGTCAGGAATAGAGGGGGGAGTGGACTCTGATAAGTTACACTTCAATAACTGCCACAATATCACAATGCCCTGTTTGCTCTCAACTTTACTTCTCCTATTCTGTTCTTTATCTACTTTCCTAACATGCAATACTCAAAGTATCTGAGATGATGGTTTGTCTGTGGAAATGTTTATTGTTGCATATAAGAGCACGTGTATCCAGCTCCAGGACATGCCACATGTTGAAATGTTGTCTGTAAGTGCATTTCCATTAAAATATCGATCCAGGACCAATGATTTGTGTTAAAATTTCAATGTATGGTCCATCCGAAATGCATGTTGCCACCAGCTATGGTATACTGATCGTTTGTCAAGTGTTGCTAAAGTGACATTGAAGTGACCTCAACTACCATGAGACCTTGTCACTCCAACTCAAACCAAGGTGCTAGACTCCTATTGCCCCTTCTCACTTGTCTCCCTTTTCACTACTGAAGTTCACTACTCATGTAGGTTACCATTATTCAAGTGTTGCCAAAGTGACATTGAAGTGATTACAACTACCATGAGTCCTTGTCACTTCAACTTTAACCAAGCTGCTACAGTTGTTTTGCCCCTTTTCACTTGTCTGCCATGTTACTACTGATATACACTACTTATGCTGTTTGCCTTTACTCAAGTGTTGCTAATGTGACATTTAAGTGACTACAACTACAATGAGGTCTTGTCACTCCAACTCTAATGAAGCTGCTACAGTCCTTTTGCCCCTTCTCACTTGTATGCCATGTTACTAGTGTTCTAAACTACTCATCTAGGTTATCATTACTCAAGCGTTGCTAAAGTGAGACTGAAGTGACCACAACTATCGTGAGGCCTTGTCACTCCAACTCTAACCAAGATGCTACACTGTTCTTGCCCCTTCTCACTTGTCTCCCATGTTACAACTGATGTTAACTTATCATGCAGCTTACCACTTGTCAAGTGTTGCTAAAGTGACATTGAAAACTACCACTACTACCAAGAGGCCCTGTGACTGGAACTTTAAGATGCTACACTCCTATTGCCCCTTCTCACGTGTCTCCCAAGTTACAATTGATGTTAAATTATCATGCAGGTTACCATTTGTCAAGTGTTGCTAAAGTGAGACTGAAGTGACTACAACTAACATGAGGCCTTGTCACTCCAACTCTAACCAAGATGCTACACGCCTCTTGCCCCTTCTCACTTGTCTCCCATGTTACAACTGATGTTAACTCATCATGCAAATTATGTTATGTATGTTAAAATATTTGTAGAGAGCATGGCTGCCCCAGCAACGGAGGTACTCAGCCATAGATTTGGAAGAGGCAAGACCAGCAGGGACAACTAGATTAGACAGAGAATACCCAGGTCATCACAGCCCTTCTGAAGGCCCAGTGGTCATGGATGCACCTGATAGAGGCAGAGAATTCCAGAGGGTGGGAGCTTTAGCATAGAAGGAGCGCCCACCAGCTCTTGCTCTTCTCATCCCGGGCACATAGGCTAAGTGAAGCTCCGCCGAGCGCAAGGCACGAGAGGGCACATAGGAGCGGAACAAGTTAGCTAAGATGGGGGCCAGAGCCTGTGAAGATGTTATGGGAGATACATAGGGCCTTAATGCAGATTCTCTGCTCCACTGGGAGCCAGTGCAGTCAGTGGATAAAACCAGAGATAGAACCAGTAGCGGCCCGTGGTGGGAGTGCTGCCGGGCGGTGACATGGGGGGGGGGGGGGGCCGGGGTGGGGGGTAGTAAACTACGGAATTCGGCTGAATAGAGGTAAGTAAACATATAAATCAATAAAACGAATTTCGTTGCGCGTGCTGCATCGCCAAATGCGATGCAGCGCGCGCAACTAAATTCGTTTTATTTAACTTTAAGGAGAGTGCGGTGCTTCACCACAAAGGAAGAAATGTTGCTTTGTATTCAAGGAAGAGTGGATGAAAGAAATTGTGGAGGCTGAGACACAGAAATCACGAAGCAAGTTTTGCGTGCAACTCGGGGAACTATTTCAATACAGTCCAGACGTGGGCTTGATTTGCAAAGCATGTGCCGAAGCCAAGATTGTTGAGGACTTTTCTACAGGGAAGAAATGGAGTGATGGCTGGAAACTGGATTACATGAAACGCCATCTACTTAGCAAAGTACACGAGTCTGCCATGGTGATATTGAGAAACAGAAGTGCTGCTGCCAGGTTTGGTTATGGAGTGCGGGCAATGCTGACAGAAACTGCCACTGACAAAGCAAATAGAATGGAAGTAGTTGAACGCCAAAGATCTATGCCTGAGGAGATAAAGATTCTCATCAACAACGTGTTGCCGGCAGTCAAGATGAATACTTCAATGTTATCTGTACAAGACATCCATGACCACCTAGCTTTGTATGTGAAGATACCAGACAGCTGGAGGAGCAAGAAATATGCCTTTGAGTTCCTTGAGGCCATCAATAGCGTGATAAACTGTGAAGCTATGGCAGAACTTCGGCACACTTTGTATCACACATTGATAATTGACGAGAGCACAGATATTTCTGTTACAAAAATGCTCATCCTGTACTTCAAGTTCCGACCTGTAACATCAACAGAGCACAAAACACAGTTTGGGGGCATAGTGAAGCTGACTAGTTGTAATGCTGAGGCTATCACTACTGCCGTGAAAGAATTCTACACTGCCAATGAACTGGACCTCATGAAAATGGTCATGTTCACATCGGATGGTGCGTCTGTGATGCTGGGTAAGAATAATGGTGTTGCTACTCACCTTAAACAATCCATTCCTCATCTAGTTGAGCAGCATTGTGTCGCCCATCGAGAAGATTTGGGAGTTGATGCCTGGAAGAGGGTTCCAATGATTAAAGAGATGGAGACATTATTGAGGACTGTCTACACTGTGTTCTCCAGATCTCCTGCAAGGAAGTCCAAGCTGGATGAAATTGCATCGGTCACTGAATGTGAAGTGGTCTCTTTTCGACCACTGAATGAAGTCCGGTGGCTTTCAAGGCATTTTGCTGTTGGTGCACTAATTCGTAATTACGAGGCTGTTCTTAAGTACTTTGAGCATGAGAAAGTTGAGGAGAATGATCCAGTTGCTAAATATTGTTACAAAAAGCTATCAGACTCCAACTACCATATTTCCCTTGCAGTACTTAATGACATTCTGGGTGAATTTGCATCTTTGTGCAAACTATTCCAAAAAAGTTATTTGACTACTGTTGAAGCTGTACAGTATGCAAGAGCAAAGATTGGCCAAATTAAGCAACAGTATTTGGGGTACACTGTCTTTTGGAGCAGCAATGTAAGAGATCTGATGGTGTTGTACAAGGAAAGGCAAGAGTTTGACAGTGGGCCTATTTTGTCTTTTGTTTCCCTTCTTTGTGAGCACATGCATAAAAGGTTCCCTGAAGATGAACTGAAAGAATGGGCAAGTTTTGAAATCCAGGCAATAGCAGCACAATCACATTTTGATTTTGGGACTGAGAATATACAAATACTTGTTGAAAAGTATAACAATTTCTTGGTCCTGGGTGATTGTGAAACACCAGAAGATGTTGTTCGACAATACAGAGACTATAAATATGTGGTGGCAGAACATGTAAAGGGTGGGTTATTTACCACCTTTCAAGACATGGTGAATTTCACTGTACGCAATGCTGCTTAGTATAGTGTGGTGTCTCAGCTTGTTGATGTCTGCGCAACGTTTCAAGCATCTAGTGCAGATTGTGAACGAGGATTCAGCCTCATGAATACTATCAAGAGTAAATTGAGGAATAGACTAGAGCAGAAGCATTTGGATATGCTGATAAGGACAAAGGCCTACCTCCTGAATGGGAAAGTTGACCTAGATAGAGTTTATCAGCACTGGAAAAATGGCAAGGATCGCCGTGAGAAGCAACCCTGTCACCCATCTAGTGATACCACTTGACGTGTCTGAACGGCCCTCTCCCTTATTGTGTATATGTGATATTGTATAGGCTCTCAACATTTCCCCACCCAATGAACAGTGCTCCAGTTAAGAATATTTATTAAAATCTTATGATGGTACCACCATTGAAGTCTTGTGCTTTTCTAAACCTGACGTGTACTTGCCTGTGTAACAAATTCATGTCATGGTGTGTTTATCCAATTTGCAAACTGGCCTTAAGACCCTTAACGTGGCGCTGTATGTGTGAAAATGCACCATCTTTTCACTTTTTTAAGTAAACGTTTGGAGTGACATTTGGCGCTGCACACACGCGCGGTCTGGTTCCTGGCGCACATAGCCATGGTTGCAGCGCACAGAGACCCTCCACTGCCGCACACAGAGGAAACAAATTAGAGGGAACATTGGTCACCAGTTTCTTCTTTATCTCTTTTTCGGTCTCTCGTATTTTCTTAGTTTGGTGCTCTTTCCTTTCAGACAGCGTCTGGGGGCTGATAACGTTCTTTCTTCTTTTTTCCTGCTTTTTCTTTTCTTTTCACTGGGGGAGGGGTAGGTAGGCCAGTAGCACTTGGCACAGTCATGGTGCCAGTTATGGGGAGTTGGGTAAGCCTATCAGGTGTGAGCAGGGACGGTGGACTGCTCACAGGGGATTTCAGGGGAGGGGGTTCACGGGGGTGGAATGGGAAGCATGAGGAAAAAAAGAAATCCATTTGTAAAATTTAGATTCATCCAATTACTATTCATAAATTCATATTCTGTCAGGGTAAGGGTGGGGTCAATGATTGATGCAGCACTCTTTCAGCACACCTTAGCCTACTTTGTAATCCCGTTAGGAGCATATCGTGCAGTGTGCTAATGGATAAAAAGGACATTTTAAAGGTGGTCTCTTTTAATGTTAATGGTCTTAATAATAAAAAGAAAATGCGGGCCATTGAATCATGGATTAAGACAGAAAATCCGACTGGTATTCTAATTCAAGAGACCCATATATCGGCTGGGAAGCTAGTAGACTTTCCTATGTTCAGGTCCTGAGTAGTATATTGGAGCTTCTCCTCCTTCTCTGCATCACATCGTGGCACGGCGATCTTCTTGGGTAAAAACTTCAAGCCAAGGTGGTCAATTCTGTAAGTGATCGGAGTGGAAGGTGGTGTTGGGCAACCTTGCAATCTGGGGAATAGACTTCTAACTTTTGCTAGCATTTACGCCCCAGTAGAAGATAATCCTTTACCATATGAAGAGCTTTTTCAATCTCTAATTCAAATTCCTGGTGAAGTGATTATAGGGAGAGATTTTAATTTCTTAATGAACCCTAAAATTGATTCCTCAGTCATTTCTAAAAAAAATAAAAACCGAAGACTCTTAGAGTTATTCAAAATGATGGACAGACTTTGGATATAATTGACCCATGGAGGGCAGTATTCCCGACTAAGATTGCATATACCTGTTTTTCGGGTAGATTTCGCACCTCCTCACTCATTGATTTCTTTCTCATATCTAGGACACTGACTTTTAGCTAGCAGAGAATTCTTCCGAACGGATTCTCAGATCATGCCATGATCGTTCTAGAGTTAGAGTCAGACAAAATATCACTTATTCCAAAAGATGGACTTTAAATAGGCAATACCTATCGGAAGAAAGCTGTGTGCTTCTCGGTAAAACAGAGATAAAGGAGTTTCTCACGTGAAATCACGGTACGGCACCTCCTCATATAGTCTGGGACTCTCTTAAGGCATATATTTGTGGACTAGCCATTGGGAAAGATGCTGAAAACTCAAGAAAAGTTAAGGAAAAAAAGCGAAATCTAGAGCAGAAGGTGCAAAGGTGCTATGATATCTCTCTTAGTAGCCCTCGATCCCCAACCAACAGAAACTTGACCAGGCTAAATGGCATCTTAGCGAAGAGTATTAAGTTAAATGCGAATCCTCTCAAAATAACCATAGGCAAAAGGTATATGAAGAGAGTAATTATACCAGGAGGTTCCTTGCATGGCAGGCCAGGGCGCAGGCAGCAAGCAACCAGATTAGTACATTGAGATGCCCTGCAACTGGTATCCGCTCTGAAGATCCAGTGGTCATAGGGGATATAATGTCACAACACTACAGGAATATCTATGGCCAACAACAGTCTATTGATAAGGCATCCCTGGAGAAATTTCTCCAGAGACACAAAATTCCGGTACTCTCCGAGGTCGATAAAATTAGACTGACGCGTCATTTCTCTAAAAAAGAACTGGGGGATGTTCTAAAAAATCTCCCGAATGGCAAAGCCTGTGGCCCGGACGGTCTTCCGGCTGAGATTTTTAAAACCTTTTTGAGCGGCTTTCTTGAATATTTTTTGTTGATTGCAAATTCAGTTTTTTGAAAAAGGGAAAAGATTGTGAAGACCCTAATTCATAAAGCCCTATCACACTTTTAAACTCTGATTATAAAATCATTACTAAACTTTTAGCCAACAGATTCAATGTAATAGCCTCGCACCTGATCCATTCCGATCAAAATGGTTTTATCGCAGGGAGACAGCTTGGGACCAATACGCATTATTTAGCCGAAGCACTAGATTATTTTGAGACCCAGAAGATACTAGCTTTGGTCCTTTTATTAGACGCTGAGAAGGCATTTGACCTCGTGGTCTGGGAGACCTTATTTTATATCCTTACAAACTTCAGTATACCTCCCAAAATTACAAGGGTGATCCAGAGAATGTACCTTAATACAGAAGCCAACGTTATTATTAATGCCTCTGAGGCAGGCCAAATTAGTGTCAAATGGGGGACCAGACAAGGTTGTCCACTGTCCCCCGTGTTATTTGCTTTTTTTATTAATTAATTAAGCCCTTGGCGATTGCCATCCGAAATAATGCAGATATTCGTCCCCCTCTACCAACTATGGGGAAACTTAAATTATATGCGGACGATATCATGATAATAATAAAAGGGGATAAGGAGGACCAAGCAAAAGTTTTGGAGATTTTTAAGCAGTTTGAGTTGCTTGGCGGATATAAAATTAACAAAAAAATCCCGGAAATAATCCAGTGTGGCTGTAAGCCCGATGTTTTACATGCTGATATCCTGTCCTGTCTAAATTCTAAACCGAAAAGATATCGGGGGGTTTATTTCTCGCCCCCGAATCTCCGAACTATATGACTTAAATTTCGCCCCGCTTCTGCTGAAAGTGCAAGACTTATTCCATTGATGGAACTCGCTTCCGCTAACCATCATGGGCAGGGTCTCTCTGATCAAGATGTCCGTTCTCCCGCTATTTAATTTTTTATTCTCTGCGATCCCCTGCGTCTTAACGGCACCTTTCTTTGCTAAATTAGAGTCCATGTTTACATCCTTTCTCTGGGGTAAGAAAACCCCTCGAATCGCACTAAGCACTTTATATGAGGAGCTGGAGAATGGCGGCTTAGCTCTCCCCAATTTTAGGGATTATTATTTTGCATACTTTGCACAATGTATGTCAAGGTTTTAGCTGGAACCACAAACAGGTCTATTTGTAAATTATTTTATGAAGTTAATTTGTAAAGAAAACCAGATACGCTGCCCATTAAAAATCTCAAAATCCCCTAAATTAGTGCGCTATAAGTGTATGCAGTGTTTTTTTTAAAAACGTCAGGCTTTTTATAGAAGATATTCAATCCCCGTAATTAATTCCTTAACCCCGTTATCCGAACTCACTTCAGTATTTGGGATTAGAGATTCGACTGTAATCATACAAAAATGGGCTAAGGCCGGCTTTTGGAAAATCTCCAATTTCTTAAGGAATGATAGGTGGCTGAATATTGCTGAAATGTATGATTTAATCCCGAATGATTTCCTTCTCTTCGGGTCATCTAACATTCTTATTAAGTTCCTGAGAAATCTCAATCTGGAACAGATTAATGAACGTAAAAATCTGGTATATGCATTACTTGAAGAAATCATAGTTAAGAAACCCGGGGAGTGGAAACATTTTTAGCCCCTATTAAGGGTATAGATCTTGCGGAGAAAGCAATAACTAAATGGGAAAAACATGAGGATTTGGAAGTCACAGCAAGTATGTGGTCCGTATTAAATAAACTTTATTTCAGCATGCTGAGGGGGGCTAATTGGCGCCGGATGCTATTCTTTAGCAAATGGCTTCTCTACAGAACCCCACATTTCTTATCTAAGGTCTATCCCAGCCAATCTGGTCAGTGTTTTCGCTGTCTAAATCATCTGACAGCCAATTGGACACACATCATATCACAGTGCCCCTTGAGTCAGGGGTTCTGGAATGATATTTGTTGTCATTTGGAAGCTGAATGTCTAATCATAATAGATCCTAATATTCGGCTGAAAGTTTTTGGTTACGACCCTACTCTACATTTTCCCGATAAGGTGGTTAAACTATTATAGATTGCAATGGCGGTTGCCAGGTCACTCCTGCTTCAGAGATGGCGATCAGATCTTATACCAACAAAAGGTGAGTGGGTTCGGAAAATGAAGCAGGTGAAAAAAAGTGAGCGCCTGTATGCACTGCGAATTGGGGGGATCAAGAAGTTTGAGAATGTCTGGGTGGCCTATTTTGATTACATTTTCAAACAAGAGCTTATATTTTAGGAGGTACTCCTATTATGCTGGAATCTCATTCACTGTTGCATCTCTTGATTGAATTGCACACCTTCTTGGACTTGATTGCACTATAGACACCTATTTCTTAGCACTTTATTGCACTATAGACACTTTAGTTTCTATTGATAAGTACTTGAAGTTGCTTTTATAGGATGAAATATTATCTACGGCACACATGTTGATATCTCTGCATATTTTAATGTACCTAATGCATAATCGATATTTTAGCTCGTTTTAAATAGGCATTTGACGTTTATTTCATTTTAAAATACTCCCCGTAGTATTACTTAAGGTTACATTTATAAGATTCACTTGCATGTACATTTTAATGTATTATGGGAAAGTTTTCTATAATCTTCTCAATGAAGATATGACACTGTATCTGGTCTCTAATGATCTTTTTTAGTCCTAGACCATCTTGATTTTGGTCCTGTATTAGACTTTCTATGTGGTGTTGTAGTGTAGTTCCTATTTCCCTAATAGGCTCTTCGCATTGGAATAATATAACCTGTAGGCTTGACATAGGACTAAGGTCGGTATGTCCCTATCGAGTATATTAAACTTAATTATTTGTGCCAGCTAGCTCAGAGGCTATTAGAAACTCCTTGAGAACAAGAAGGAGTAGTTTCTGGCAACCGAAAAACATGACTACTTTGTTTACCTTTAGAATCGGAACACGTCTCAGAATCGTGGAAACAATAGATAACAGTTTCACTCAGTCAATCGTGCATGCTTCGTTTCTACAGAGTTACACAGAAAGGAAAGACGGGCGTTTCAATAAAAAGAGTTTTATTGAACAGTCTTGTTTCTCGTGTAAGAGATATGTGCTGTTACGATCACAAGACAGTATGCAAGATAAATAATGTACAGCGTAAGCAGTAGAAATAAATAATACTGCGCTAGCATTATCTTTTAGCATATATTCACGTACATAAATAACATGAGCTAAAAATGCGAGTACTCCTAAGATGCGTCTCTAAGCTAGTTCTACCCCAATGTACCTAACCTAGTCTAAGTGTAGGGAAAGGTAGAAGTAGGTGGAGTATTCTCTAGTATGGTATACTAAGAGTATGTTAAGTCTAGTATGCCAAGTATGGTATGCCAAGAGTCCCTCTAGGTTCTAGTCAGCTCCATACCTTGAGAATGAGAGAGGTGGGAATCTCTTGCCGGATCTGGAACTCTAACACCCCGCGAAGGGAGTCAGAACACTGGAAGCTGGATTCGTCTGCGTGCAGGAATGACAGCGTCTTCTCAGTGCGTCAGGCCGGGATACGGGCTCCTCTAAAGTTGAGGTCTCCTCTAACTTGCTTGGGCAAGGGAAGGTATATTTATACCTGGTAGGTGTCTTGGAATGTTAGCATTGACGTGAAGTCGGACAGAGGAAGACGTCAGGAATGAACCCTTAAGGTATAACGGTTCATACATAATAGATGAGTTCTTGGAGAAATCAATAGTCCTGTGCTAGGGGAACTCCCGAAGCTTAAGGGTCTGGTTTCTAAGAACTCGTTGTGACATTAGGGTGGACGGATGTCGGTGACCATGCCTGTATTTGGAGTGCATGGTTAATGCCTAAATAAGGACAGGGATTGTATGCCTATATAAGGGCAATGCGAATTGTGCCTATATAAGGACATGATTCAGGAAAACCTATATACGGACACCTAAAGCGGAATACAACAGTGTTGCACAGCTTTATTATTTGACATTTGTAATGAATCGTATGGATGAATTTATAAAACTTTCTTGATGTATTTCAATAAAATAAAATTTTAATTTTTTTAAAAAAGAACGTCCAATGGGCTTCACTTTCTTTCGATGCTTTTGTTTGCTTTATGGATGATTGGGGCCTGGCCACCAATTTAACCAAAACATTTACAATGGCCTGTAGTTCAAAGAACCTTAAGTCACGATTTTTGGTGCTCTGTGTACCCCCATCGAAAGAACACACACATTTCTTTATAGAGATCAACTTTGACTCCCTGGGTTCCTGGGCACACCGTTTGGTCTAAAGAAGACTGAAGTTTTACATCTCTGTTGTTTTAAAAAAAAAAAAAATGTATTAGTCCTCCAAAATTGGAAAAAAAAACCATAGAGCCACGCACCTAAATTTACAAAAGAAAATGGTTACCTATTTTAACTTATGGCTCTGCAGTGTGGGGCTAGAAGACCATCAAATTGCTACAGCGTGAGGAAAAAAGAGTATGCAGGCGTACTCTTGGTATTCCACTTACATTTCCAACATATACAGTTCATGAAGAACTTGAGT
The DNA here is from genome assembly GCA_963921515.1 of Calotriton arnoldi. Taxonomy (NCBI): domain Eukaryota; kingdom Metazoa; phylum Chordata; class Amphibia; order Caudata; family Salamandridae; genus Calotriton; species Calotriton arnoldi. Next base: position 70,813 of record CAWUFW010020320.1, on the reverse strand, counting down.
TACATTATATTGAAGATTATTTTAATTTGAACCCCCTTAATGTTGTGGTGTTCCATTTGGTGTAACCCGGAGGCAATTTTTAATAAGGAGATCATAATGGACTGCCTACCATGTGAAAGGGGTATCTGTATCCCTTGGTTAAGCTACATTAGTGATGTCTGTATTAAGCTAGAAAGACTTATCTTTTCAAATCCTGACAGTCTATCTGTGATGGATAAATGCTGGGTTAAAATAAATGTTTTGGAAGTTAGGAAAGGGGAAAGGGGAAAAAAAAGAGAGGGTTGAATTACAGAAGTCTTCCAACAGAGACTATTCATTGAACCAAACTGTGCTAGGGCTTGAGTCGTATCTTGCCAGTGTGACCTACACCTGGGACAAGTTGCTCCTGCCTAGATTTAGGTTTGGATTAATTGGATGTCAGCTCTCCTTTGCTTCGGCCAGTCTGAGCTAACAGCCCCTGCAATGAGCAAACCCTGCCCAATTTTGGATTATTTTGTACATTTTATAGAAATTATACAAGAAGGTTTTTAATTCTGTTACTTAGGAGTGCTTCTGTAACTATATGTATCCTTGCGTTATTATATCTACAGTTGCTTTCCACTCCGATGTGTGCGTATGTGTTTCTACATTTCTTAAATTTGCCTTCCGGTGTAGGCAGTCTTTAATGTTTCAGATTGTTAGATATTTATTTTAAACTCATTTTTATGTGAATAGATTTAGTCTGGATTTGCTATTCATTGTTTTTTATTTTATTGATATGATGATGTGCTTTTATGTTCTTCCTTCAATGATCGAATAAAGCTGTCCAATTGATTGACACTGTGCATAATTTCTCCTTAAAATGTTGGCAAGTGAAACCTGTTATAAAGGTGTGAAAATAGGTAGCAAATACCAGTACATGCACAATTTAGTTTAATAAGAACCGAATACCTCTTTTCTTTCCCCATTGTCATAGAGAGAACTCAAAATAGGAGGAATTAACTGCACCCTGTATATACCTCGCTCGGTTCCGTCCCACTCATAATTCAGGCCATAAGTTTCTTTTAAAAGCATTATTTCTAGAAATAACCTTCCAATACTCACTCGCTGAATCAAACATGTTAAATATTTTCCATTTCCACAGCATAGTCTCAGAACAGTTACCTTTGTTTATTTTTGTTTTGAAATAACTAGAATTGCAGCTGTCACACTGTATACTGGAAACGAAATTCTAAATAGATTGACATTTTCTAAACAAAATGGCAACCTGTGCCTCAAACATTACGAAGAATAACATCGAAACCTGTCATGCTTGCCCTCTTGATTTAACACATCCTGAATTCATTTAAGGATTACTAACTTGATTTGAGCTGACCTGATGCTTTTCAAAATTCTTGGTAAACAGCAGATGTTCAGATGTTTTTGCAGTTTGATGTTGCTGATTATTTATGCCATGTGCTCATTTCCTGACATTTTCCTAATCCGTTCAGGAAATGTGTTGGCAGATACTGCAGTAAAAGCTGGAAACAGGCACGATGTCTTTTTTTTTCATAATTTCACCTACACAAACAGCAAGAGCTGTAATTAGGAGACATATCTGTTGGAAATATGTGTAGAGTTTAGGCTATATGGCAGTGCAAAGGAGTTGCTCTATAGGGGCACCCCAAGAATCCTAACGCTGATCTGATGGCTCTTTGGACTAATTCATTCACTATAAGGACCCCCCAATCACAGGTTTCAACCCCTGGTAGGTTCATTCAGCATTCTGTCCTTCTGAGCCCAATAAAATGAGAACTGTTGAGTTGGGCAACAATGAATAACTGTCCTTCAGCACCATGGAACCCTTGGGCTAACCTACGCTTTATAAATGCATGGCATATTAGAATGACTGGGGTTCAGTTTTAAAGTGCTCTGTAAGTGTTAGGGCCTCATTCTGAAGAAGGCCTCAGTACGGAACACTGAGGTTCCTATGGAAATGTGGAATTGCCAGGAGAATCAATAGTTCTGGTTTTGCTTTCCCTGGTAATTCATACCTTTCAGCAGCAGGAATCGCCAGGTGATACCAAACAGACCTTCGGAGCTCCTGCAGATCTTATAGTTATGGTGCTGCCCCTATAGGAAGGAAGAGACCTCTCACAATGAGGGCCTTTGGAGTGAGTGTTAGAAACAAATCGTCATATCGGGATAACATGAAAGTCAGTAAAGCTGAAGTGCTGATGTTTTCTCCTCTTTAGACATTTCAAAAGTGAGCATCTGGCAAAATATATGGGTGGAAATGACCCACCAATAGATACATTATCATTGGGACTCATGTACACAAACACTTAAGCCAATAGTTATTGAGGATTTCTCAAAGTATTATCGGTGTTTATGCATCCTGCTATTACCAAACTCTATGGTATAGGAAATTCCACATGGAGGGTTGCAAATGAAGCCCCCCCCTACCTATAGAATGATGTTAACACACGTTCTAGGTTTTCCGGGTCAATGTGGGGGGTAAGGTGCATAACTAGAGTTACCATATCTGATTTCAGCACGTTCTCACTCGTTCTGATCTGTTTTTAATCTGCACTTTTTACCAAATGTGAATAGAATATAGCAGCTAGGTGTGATATTAATGTAGAATTCTGAATATAGGCATCTGTGACTACTAACGCTACTCCGGCGGCAGTGAGAAGGAGCGCCTTAATGTTTACAAGAGGTGGTTCTTCATTGGTTATAAATATGTTCTAGGAAATAAAGTCCGGTGAATTAAAGGTTTCCCGAACTGGTCTGTGTTTCACTAGAATATAAATTGAAACGACTTTAATACCCATAAAGGTAGTTTCTTTTAGGTCTAATAAACTGGCAAGTTCAGTGTTTGAGAATAACTCCGTAGGTATAAAGTACCCCTGCCCAAGAAGATTCTGTGAATGAAATATGCATTTTAAATACAGCTTAGCTGCTAAGAGGGAGGCATTACTTGCTATGATCTTGGAATTCCAAGCCGATAACAAGGGGAGTGTAGGCTTTATTTCAGCTATCTGATGAATCACAATATTGAGTGCTTTTCAGTGGCTCAATATGGTTCGTCTAGTATTCTTGCCTTGTGTATTGTAGCCGCAGTCTTTTATGTTCTATTCAAAGATATTCAATAAATCATTTTTATCGTTTTATCCTTCAGCCATAAAGAAACATGAGCACGTTTTGCAACTGGATAAAATATGAGACAGTTTTTAATGCAATTTAATCGTAACAATGTGCTTTTAAACCAGCAGAGAAAATTAAACGGTTCTCACAGAGCTGTTACAAAGCCACTCATCGATTAAATTGTATTCATCAATCTCAAGATGGCAGCAAGATATATTTACCAATCTGGATAGACAATTTGAACTAAATGCAAACCACGTGATTCTTGCTGGAAGAAACTGAGGGGATGTTTTAAAACCAAATGTTCTTAAAAATGTAATTTAACTTGAGCAGTCTTTTGTCTATGGCAATCATCGCTGGGGTTATCCTAGTAGTGCTTTCGTAACCCTTTGTAGTTACAAATAGAGACTTCGGGCTTGAACAGCCAAGACAAACTATGCCAAGCCATCATTTGCACTGGAATATTAGACACCCTCTATTGCAGGAGCTGCTGCTCATTTCAAATCTTCCGTTGAAAGAAAGGCAGAAACCTTGGCTCGTTTGTGTGCGGGGCCTCCTGGGGGAAGAGGAGCCTTCATAGCCTGGACTGGGTGGCGCTGGGCGCTGCAGGGTGGAGATTGTCTTTGATTCTTGAGTAGCAGGTCTGGGCCACCTTAGGGAGAAGCCTGGAGAGCTTGAAGAAGGTACACTGTGGAACCAAGCATGTGGCATCTTGGTATTCTGTGGTTCAAATGAGTCTAAGATATATGTTGCAATAAAACATACATTGCGCCACTTTTCTGAAACAGTTACGGAAAGAAACGGAGAGAACTGTACTTTGATTTGCTCGGGAGCTGTCTGCAATTACAGACTGATTTAGTCACTGGCCTAACCACTTAGGGCGAGAGAGCTAACTAATACATAAGATAGAAGAAAACGAAGTCCTGCCTGTTCCTCTGGGTTGACATTCTAGCTCCCTCTTAGAGGACTGTGGCAGAATTGCATCTTCAGCTCTCTCTGGAATCCCTGCCACTGCTCAGCCTCGCCATGGGTTAGAAAAATATCCTCTTTTTGGACCCATGTCAAGTCAAACAGCATGCTTGCCTTGTTTAAAGTCTCTCTTGAACTGAAGAGACAGAGGATGTTATCACTACTTGGAAGAATAACCAGTGAATAAATGCATGAATGAATGAATGAATAAATGAATTATTTTATTGTCCAGTTCATTAAAACTTTTACAATTGAAATGATAAGGACAGCATAAAAAAATTGGGAACGTTTCCACTCATCGAAACGTAAGAGGTGATTTCAAATAGTTGTTTTAAAACATTTTTTTAGTTTAATAAAGCTTTATTGGAATGTAATACAAATGTACAGAAATATCGTTTGTTTATCATAAAAGTAATACATGAATAGAGTAATACAAAGAGAAAGCATACAGTAAATAACGTTAAATGTAAAGGGAAATATATTGTACAATAAACTTACTGAATAATATCAATGTTCTGTACTCATAGATTGCATTTTTATATTTTATAATTAAAAAGAAAAAGGGAAAGAGAAAGAGAAGAAAGAAAAGAAAGAAAAAGAACAGAAAAAGAAGAAAGAAAGAGAGGAAAAGGGAAGAAAAGAAATAAAGAAGAGAAAAAATATATGTATTAAGATATGCATTACATAATCTGAGAGTGTATCATAAATAAAATTTATGTCCGATAAAATCTTATTGTGTCTATTAATTTCATGTCATATAATTACTTATCACATACAATAACAATTGTATAATAAACTGTATATATTATCAAACAGCAGGGAGAAAAAACAATCATGGGGGTTGAAAAACCATTGTGGAATCCTTGGAAGGTTTGTATGTTTTGTTTAAGTAACCAGTGAGTGGAGACCAAAAGAGGTCTTTGTTGAGCATCTGTAATTTGGAAGTCGCTGATGCAGTATCAAGTCTATGATGAGAACAAAGCAGATTCTACCAGCCATTAACGGTGACATTTTTGGCATTCTTCCAATTGGTTACAATGACTTGGAAAGCGATGGCAAGTAACAGATCCACAAATTTACCTAGTTTTGAATAAGTTGGCCAGGGACGTGAGGAGCTTCCCAAAAACATACTTTTAATATCACAGGGAACGGTAATAGAGCAAATAGTGGAAATCATTTTACAAACTTGAACCCAAAAGGGAGGGACAAACAACACCTCCAGCAGAGCAGACCAGACAACTCTACAGTGATGCTGAAGAGGACCACCACACTTCCGACACCTACGCCCCACAACAGTCCATGGACATCTTAGGCAATCGACCTCCAGGAGCAGGGCAGCACCGCTGCATCGAGGATACCCCACCCCTGCACAGACAACACAGCTGGACGCACCCACCACCCCGGCTGGCTCCCAGCAGCCCACCCAAGCACACATCGCATTCCAAGGCCAGGTGTCAGACTGCCAGAAGGGGGTGGCTGAACATGTGCGGGTGGGGTACTACCTCATGGAAGCCGAACCAGATCACATATGTGGGTGTCTAAGTCCCATCAGGGCCCACCAACACTCCCCAACGGAGACCCACACTGCGACAGAGACACATGCCTTTGCACATTTCCAGTACTGAACCACACCCAGGGCCATGGGATGATCATCCACACCCCCACACTGGACTGGCATACGCCGGCCCAGTTCACTCCTTTTACGTATTGAGTGGGGGACGACAAAGCTACATGTGCAATGTCCCACCCTCTGCCTGCGATGACATGGCTGCTTGCTCTGTACACGGAACAATGTAATGTTGTGGTGCTCGGGGCACAAATGCATACATCATGAGCACACGGACACACACAGATAGTTCGTTGAACTGGCCACGGGCACGTGCGGTCGACACCTTTATTGGCATGGTCACATGTACAGTGACGCATGTGCTGGATGTGTGTGGGGTGAGTGTAAGCCAGCCCTCATGGAGTCGTTGGTGCTGGCAACAACTTGAACAGTGATCACAATTGAAGCAGAAACATAAAACACCAGCACAACAGAAACAACTGTGAAGCATCATTGTGGTAGCCGGAGGGAGTACAATGTTCACCCAACATGCAAGCAGAATGTTCCATGATTTGTGATGCACTGAATTAGTGGCACCTGAAGAGCTGAGCAGGGTATCAAGCTGATGATGGCCCCCACGACAGGTGTGAGCAACTCTGACAGTCTGGCAGTAAGACACTTCCGACTCTGGCACCTGTCGTTTGGAGTTGGTCCTGGCAGTGGTGGCATGTGCATCCTGCGGTGATGCGACGTCCGGGCAGGCCAGGAGTCGATTAGATGTGTGAGCCAAGGTGGACCGCAGTTGAGGCCGGAGGCAGTGGACAGCGCAGGGCCACAGACACGTGGCGTTGATGACCCCCAGACCATCGACCCAGAGGCCATCCAACATGCCATCAGACTTGGGCCATGGTTTGAGCTGCACAGAGTTAATGGCCCCGGATGCACTGCGGCCGGCACAGACACACCGCCACGGGACGGTGACTTGCGGTGCAGTGAGATAGGGCCACGCGAGGTGAGTGGGTCCTCATCGATGTCGAAGGTGAATGTAGAGGAGGTTTGCGGGGGACAGTGGAAGGTGTCCTCCAGGGCATGATGGAGAGGGCAGAAGCCGGCCGGAAACGGCAAATGGAGGAGTGGAATGCTACAGCCTCATTTTTGCCACAAAGTCAGTATCACCGACATGATGATGAAGACAACCCCCAGTCCATAGACTCAGTCGCCACCAAAGTTCAACCAGAAAGTGTCCATGGATGTCGGGGAACAGACTTAGTGGCACCGGAGCTGAAAGGGGATGCAGTCTGCGATGAGGCCAGTACAATGATATCAAGTCTAACATAAATGAATCATGGCTGAATTCCCAAAGTGTGACCTACTCGACCGCAGTGTAGGCCGAAGGCGTAGTCATCAAGGGACCACAGACACGTGTGGTTGGGATGCCATGCACATACTTTGTGTCACCACATCGAAGGGAGTATAGTGAGTTAAACTCAGCATTGATGTGTGTACTCGGCCATTGTGTAATCAAGACTCAGTTCCAGATGTATGACCTACTTGACCGCAGTGTAGGCCCAAGGCAGCGGTCAGCAGTGGCCCACAGCCATGTGTCGTTGGCCCGCGATGCACAGAGTAAGTGACACCAGAGCAGTTGTCGGCAGTGTTCGATCACCTCCGTAAAGATGATCCTTTTCTCCTCCGGACTAAAGTGCGTCTTCCTCTTACCCGTCTCCTTGCGTACATTGATATGAACTCCGCCATGCAGAAGTCAAGACTCAGTTCCACATGTGTGATCTACTCGACCGCAGTGTAGGCCGAAGGCAGTAGTCAGCAAGGGACCACAGACAGGTGTAGTTCGAATGCTATGCACAGAGTTGGTGGCACCACATCGAAGGGAGTACAGTGATATGAACTCAGCCATAAAGTGTGTACTCTGCCATTGCATAATCAAGACTCAGTTCCAAATGTGTGACCTACTTTGGTGTAGGCCGGAGGCAGCTGTTGAGTATGTAAACAAAAAAGGAGTAAAGCGGGCCTGTGTCGCAGAGGCCGTGATGGTCTGTGGAGGCTGCCAAGGTCACGGGCTTCGGGCTTGGAGCTTGCGCCTGCATGTGGTGGGCCCTCTTCGACACACGCCGGTGTCGGCAGGTGAGCAGTGAGGCCTGGCTGTGCAGGGGTGGGCATGACGGGTTCAGGGACCAGCGGCCCGGGGTGCAGCAGGTACACAGGATCGCAGGCCACACCGCTCACGGCGACGGCGTTGACCTCGTGGCGGGGTGGGAGGCACTGCCCTGGCAGACACGTTGGGCATTCCGGAAGAGAACCACGCCCAGAGCTACTTGCTTTTTATTCACACCCCGACGCTGGCCTGGCATCCTCCGGGCCAGCCCACTCCGCACACGCTTACAGGGGGGGACATCACAAGCTACATTTCTGCGATCTTCCCAACTGGCTGGGGTGACATGGTTGCGTCCACTGTCCACTACACTCCAAACACCAGCAGTGCATGTAGACATGGATATGTCTGTGCTCTGCATACTGCAGTCTGTCCAGCACTTCCACGCCACACTTGGCATTGTGTACATTCTCATTCATGGGTCACTTGCCTCCTTCGCACATGTCTGGTTCCCACCTCTTCCCACATTCCGCTATTGTGTGGCTGAGGTGCCATGCCGTTGATGGCTCATGTACATGGCTAACCAAGGTTGCCACAGTAAGTTGTGCTGTCATGTCTGGTGGGTGGGCATGTTGTTTGGCATGTTGTATGTGATTTTGTGACGTGTGCAGTACCAGAGTTGTGAGTTGCATGATTGTGGAGTTGAGGTGTGTGGTGTGTTCATTTGGTACTTGCCAACGAGCATTGCATTCCCATAGGTGCATTCCTGGAAGCACTGGTTGATGTTGGACTGTCGGAAGAGGAGGGGATCATGCACACTGCCTGGGTAGTTGGCTACGACATTGGTGAAGAGTCCCCTGTGGTACACTATTGCCTGCACGTTGATGGAATGCATGTGCTTCCTGTTGTGGTAATTGTGTGCAGTGTAGGCAGGGGGCACAAGTAGGACATGTGTGCAGTCGATTGCCCCCAACACGTGCGGGAATCCAGCTATGGCGTATAGTCCTTGCTTGGTCTCCAGCTGTTCCTGCGCATTGTGGGGGACGTATAGGTACTGGGGTACCTGGCTGATGATGGCATCCAGGACAGGTGGGAGGAACTTGGATGGGGCTGGCTGTGAGACTCCTCCGACTCTGGCGGTTGTTAGTTGGGAGGTACCAGGGTCCAACAGGTGCAGCACAGCCAGCAGCTTTGTCTGCAGAGGGATGTTGGTTGTCCGCTGTGTTGGTACCGTCAGCCTGTGGGCAATGATGTTCAGGATGCGGAGGATGGTTGTCCTTTTGGGCCTGTAGTGGGCATTGGCATTGTCTGGTGTTAGGTCTGTGGGGCTGGTGCATTTCCTGAAGGTCCGCTGTCTTTGTCTGCGCTGCCACTGTGGTGGTCCAGGGGGTTGCGGGGGGGTCCGTTGGGGTGGTGGCGGTCCTGGGGGTGGTGGTGGTCCTGGGGGTGGTGGTGGTAGGTGTTGTTGCCCTCTCAGGGCTCCGGGGTGCATGGTGAGTGGCTCCATGGCATCTGTTGTTCTTCAGGTGTGGCTGTGGGCTGGGCTCCCTTTTCTTGTGCAGGTTGACATCCGACTTTGCACCAGGTCAGAGCAGGTGTTAATTTCCTGCTGGTAACGCGCCGTACCGCCTGTTTTGTGTTCCTATCGCCGATGTGGCTGGTCGTTGAGAATGTTGCGTTGTGGTGTTTTCGCAGGTTTTTGCTCGGGAACGCCTACTCTGCATCTCATTAGCGTTAGTTGCCGGGGTCATCTATGGCGATGTTTTTTGCGACTGCTTTCGCAGGACGGCTGGTGTTATGGGCTGTTAGCACCAGCTTGTGAATGGGACGATAAATTTAGCGTGACTTTGGAGGCGTTAAAGTGCCGATAACTCGGCGATAGCTCCTTGAGAATATACCGCTATATCTTTCACAATCTTTTCTGTTCTTGATTTGTACAGCTTGTCTACTCTTTTTGTTTCTCCTAGTCATAATTTCATTTTCTTTATTTTGTATTTTTTTAAAGTAAGTGCATATACTTTTAAGAAATGACTTTGTCCTCTTACCAGTAGCTCTTTTTCTTTCACCACTTTTTCTGCATTTTGCCCCTTTTTGTAACTCTTTTCTGAAAACATACTGTAGTTGCTTCTGCTGCTTTTTTGTCCGAGCTTTTGTAGGCATTGTAACTGTGTGTAGTTATGTAGATATTGTACTGTAAAAAAAAAGTATATTTTACATTTTACCCTAGCCAATCTACCAACGACTTTACTTCTAACTTACACATAATATAAAAGCAGTTTTCATGTTATGTTATAGTTTAAAATCTACAGATAAACCTAGAAATATTACTACATGCATTTACTTCAATATAATAAACACAGGGCAAAACACAAAACTTTATTAATTAGTTAACTTTTAACATTTTAGCACCTTCTTGTACAACCTAGCTACAGCATATTTCACTTCTCACTTATACATGGTGACAGAACAGTTTATCCCTTCTGTAGTAAATTTTAAAATGAACATAAATGCAAGAAGGCATATTTACAAGCCCCATGTACTTTCCGGAGCGTAACTTTTATGACACACCAGCACCGTAATGTGGTGCTCTATATTTACAAAGCCACATAAAGCCACTCTGCATAACTTTTCATGGCCTTATAAATACAAGTACTTTTCAGGCAGAACTTTGCGTGAAAAAAGCATGGCATGGGTGTTGCTAGGGGTGGTGCTCCCCAGGGGAGCTGTTGGTTGGGAGATGCAACGAGAACAAATACATTTATTTCGCCTCATTTTTCCTGTTTCTATGCCTGCTGCATTCACAACACGCATACAAAGAGGAAAATACCTTTTGTGATTGTTTTTGTACAGAAAGGCATCCCTTCCTGCACAAAAACAATCATCCCCACTACACAGGCACCCTTGCACCATTGTGCAAGGGTGCCTCCATTGGTGCATGGCAGCCAGTTCTGCATCAGCACAGGAAAGAGCATAGGAATTCATCATATTATTGTAAATATGAGGCATCCCTGTGCTTTGAAAGTAATGTAGCATGACGCAGCCAAATGTCTTGCAGCTCCGCACTACATTTCTTTCTTCTAAATTTAGCCCCAAGTGTACAAGTACATACAGTGCCTCAACACTATAAATACAAACATAACATAATAGCTATTGTATACCTCTCTACCACTGCGTTAGTGCTCTATTTACTATTTCAGTACTGTTCTACTTAAATGTATCAGATTTAAATTTTAGGAAACGGTGCATATAACTATTTGCACGTTAATGTCTATCAAAGCATATACCTCACTAATTTTTCCGACTACATCCAAGAGTATGTCACAGCTTCATATATAATTCACCAGATGGTTCTAAAAGACTACATATTGTTCAGTAAAACTTGTAAAAACATGTATTTGTGGTTGAATACATGAATACTCCCTGGATGATTTAATTGGTGCATACATAGTTCCTAGGTGATTTTTTTGAGGATACAGGTACTGCCTAGAATATTCCCTGACTATATCATTCATTCAATGCCTTTATTTCGGTTTCAAGAACCATAAAAGTGCACAGTCATAAAAACATCAAAAATATGTACAGTTAAATACAGGATAATACAACACTTTACAGTTAATTCATCTGTCAATTATAGCAAAACTGTACATTTAAAAACCCATTGAGCATACTAAAGTGCATTGTTCGTTCTTCTCGGGCCTAGTCCTGGTCCGGTAATGAAGTACAAGACATTCGTCTATTACAAAAACATGATCAAAGAAGCAGGGCAATATACGATTAAAATTGAGTTGCTAAAACCAGAATAAAATAGGAAAATTGGTATTAAAATGCTGCAGTCATAATTATAAACTTTAAAAAAAAACATGGGAATTAATGTACTACAATCATAGTTATTAGCTTAAGAAAGTCCGACGTACATGCCACATTGAATTTTAAAAACGAGATACAGCGAAGACAATGGGGGCATGAGTGTCATACTTCAAGACTCTTAGTGCCTCAGCGCAATGCAAGAAACATAGGTTCCAACACAGTTGGATGAGCCAGCACTGCCGAGGTAATATATAGGGGGGGCAGAAGAAGAGAGCATGTAGCTCCGTCTCTTCCTTGTAATTGCAAGCCAGGCATCCACCAGAGTGGGTATTGGACCATTTGTTTGTAAAGGCATGAAGCGGTAGGGTCCCCAGTCTAAACTGTACATAAAGTTTCCTAGCCAAATTTGGTTGGATGTCATCCAGGAAAGATTCCATATTATACTTGTCTTTGATCTGCAAAAATGCAGCTGTCAAACGGCTGCAAGACGAGCTTTCCTGGTTGACAGAGAGTTTATATGCTCTGTAAGATCTAACCAATTCCAACCGTGAAGTCAAAGGGCATGATTCCTCAGTCGTGCTCCATAGATCTGTTTTGCCCAGTTTAGTGCATAGGTCCCTTATATGCTTAAGCCAGGGTATTTTTGTGGTGCCAGGTAGGCTCAAGAGCTCTCTAAGTTCTGACTGATAGGTGACCAGTTCCGGGGTTGCCCATAACCGTCACCAGAAAGTTACTGGTCTAAGGGCTATCGCTTCGCTAATGGGCCTGATGCCCAGATCCAAGCGTAATGGAGTAAAGGGGGTGCTGGGAGGGAGACCTATCAACTGCCTCATAAAATTGTTCTCTATCTTGCTCAAACTAGTAGTCGAGCAATGCCCCCCACAATTCTGCCCCGTACAATGTAGCACCCCTTGCTTGTGTTTTGTAAATTTCAACTAATGGCCCGCTGGTTTAAATGTAGAGGTTCTATGCAGTTTTGTGAGCCCTCCCACTGTCTGAGCTAGCTTAAGGCTTGCCTTAGTGATCTGCGGCCCCCATTCCAGATGCTCTGACAGAGTGACACCTAAGTAGTCAACAACCGTCACTCTTTCGAGCAAGATGCCATTAAGAGATGGATTCGAGCAAGACTTGATGGAAGGATTGAAGACCATATATTTGGTCTTCAGTGTATTAATCTCCAGTACCCTATTCTTACAGAAGGCATCAAAGCTATCAAGGATGCGCTGGATTCCCATGGGCGTCTTCGACAATAGGAGGGTGTCATCAGCCAACATCAACGCTGGGACCTTGCCAGAGGCAAGCCTGGGGGCATCATTGTCCTTCACCTTTCTAAATTGGTCAATGAGGCCATTGATGAATAGACAGAATAAAGTGGGAGCAAGAACGCAGCCCTGTTGTACCCCTTTATTGACAGGAAAGCGAGGAGTTAATTCGCCATATTTCCCATACCTCACTTGGGCAAAATTACCTACATGAAGCCTCACTAGGATGCTAAGAAGATAAGATGGAATTCCCAAGTCTCTAAGTACCTCCCAGAGTTTGTCCCTCGGTACAAGATCGAAGGCCAACTTCAGATCTACAAATATTAAATAGAGACTGCCACCCTCTATTGTCACCGTTTTCCAGAAAAGAAGTTGAAGTCTAAATATCTGGTCGACCGTGGAAGTATTTTATCTGAAGCCGGCTTGAAAGGGACTCAGGATCTCTTCTTCATCCATCCATCCCTGGAGGTGATCAAGAAGAACCTGAGCGAAAAGTTTCTGACTAACATCGATTAAACTAATCGGCCTATAGTTGGTAGGCAAAAGGGGACAGCCTTTTTTGAAGACTGGGACTATTTCTGCCCCACGCCAAGTGTCGGGGGTCCCATGCCACTCATGACGGCATTAAATAGGGCCCAGAGATATGGGCCCCAGAGTTTTGGCTCCTCCCGAAAAAGATCCCCAGGTTTTTTGTCTAGGCCCGGTGCTTTGTTACGAGGAAGCTTGCTAATGGCATTTAACACTTCGGGCATGGTAATCCCTGTGGCCGCTTCTTGAGGAAACTCACTAGATGTTATTAGAAGTTTGACTTTTTCAGTCAGAGCTTCCTTGTCGGTGTATAAGGATTGGAAGTGGTTCTCCCAGGCTTCAGATGCTATATTTGCCTCAATAGCTGGCTTCCCTTTCGTATCACCTGAGCCGACTATTGCCCAAAAGGTCTTCAGATCTTTGTTGGATAATGCACATCTAAGGGTTTCCCATCCATCCAGTTCCCAGTTTTTTTTTGCTTCTTGAATGGTCTCCTTATACAGCACCCAATTTTGTTTGACTAGTTGTTTATCCTTAGCTTTAACAGCATCCAGTAGGGCCTGCTTAGCCTTCCGACAATTTGTGTTAAACCAGATACTTTTAGACCGGGCTTTTTCCCTGCTGGCTACTGCTGGATAGAATAGATCTGTCAGTTTTGAAGTTAGCTCTAAGTGTATTTCTGCTAGCTTCTCAAGATCTAGGAGAGAACCCTCTGCAATTGCAACGTCCCACATTTTTGTAAGTATTGGAATTACTGTCTGGTAGACTGTGGCCAGCTTATGTGGTGACTGTTGAAATTGCCCCCACCTGATTTTCCTTCTATTGTTTGTAAGTGTTAATCCACTATCCTGGATTGTGGGATTGTGTTTAGAATTAGCAAGGCCCCAGTTCGGCAGCTTCAATTCTAGGATCAGGGCGTTATGATCACTGTCCTGCATCACAATCACAGAGAAGTCATGGACCCTTTGCCATAGTCTGCATTCCACCAGGATATAGTCCAGAAGGGATTCCTGACCTACTCTATTGAATGTTAACTGTCCCGGAATGTCTGACTTTGTTCGGCCATTGCACGCTCTTAATGAATGAGCTAGTGTGGTTGAATTAATCTGAAGTGCCAGCGGGGTCCAGGCTGTAATAGGTCGAATTTGCGTGTCTGGGATTAACCATTGAAGGTCTTCTTCACTGGGGATGGTGTTACTTGGATCAATAAGGGGTTCAAATTGGCAATTAAAATCGCCCCCTATAATCAGCCATAAAGCTGGATCAATTGTGGAGATGAAAAGAGCCAATTGATCTATAGTTGCAGATTCTTGACTAGTGGCAACAGGTCGAGAATAGACATTGATAAAATCGATTTTTGTCTTTTGGGGAAAGGTGAGTACAACACACTGAATGTCACTCGTGGGGGTTGGCAGCTGCTCGGCTCTACAGCCCAGATATGAAGCTACCCAGATGGATAAGCCCCCCGATGGTCTTCCTCTCCCTCCTGAAGTGGCTAAGATATTAAAAGTAACAAAGCCTACCCTCTGATGGCTTTCCCTGGCCCAGGTTTCCTGGAACATACAAATGTCCTGTCTGTCCATAAAAAGCCCCCAGTCTGGGCAAGGAAGTTTACTTTTAAGCCCAGCAAGATTTCAAGATAGGACCTTCAGGGTATAATCTTGCGATCTATTCGTATCCAGGGCCTCAAGTGTGCTAATGTCAGGGATTTGTGTATCTCTCAGTTGTATCATATGATGACTATCTGGTAGCCTCGTACCCACGCCTATACTGGAAGCTTTGATCGCAGGAGTAAGTAAAGTAACATCAGGTGGTCTACTCAATTGTGCCCCAGGTTCTTCTAGTCCAGTGACCTGCGATGTATCTGCTATGTAGTCCTTGCCTGTTGCCCCCAACCCACTGCACTCATCCAACTCACTTTCTAACCACTGCCTGCCAGGTTTCCCATCAGGGATCCGACTCCCCTCTTGTCAATCTATCTCCTCCAGATTTGCATATCTATTGTTTACTGGTATATTAAACAATAAGGGCCTAGGGGGAGCATCCCATCTGGCCTCAAATCTATTATTTGCTGATGTGTTGGGCAATAAGGGCCTTGGGTGGACATCCCATCTGCCTTTGAATGGAGGGATTGCTTGCCAGTTTAAAGTGTTATGGGCAGTGTGGCCCCTGGCCAACATTTGGTGTTGGGTATAGAAGAAATCCAATGGGTAGAGCCTAATTCCTGTTGTTTGGTCCTGGTGGGGTATATTCTGGTCGAGTAGATCACTCACAGTTATGGGATTTTTAAAATGTATAATTATGCAATCCCCTTGCCCTGTCTTTTGACGATTTCCCACCCAGCCTACTCTACGAACTATTAGGATTTCTCCTGCCCTACCATAATCAAACTGTCTGTATCTTGCTAACCAAAACAAACATTTGCTTCTAAGGTTAAGTTGTGTCTCCCTCTGATTAGTTCTAACTCCCGGGATTCCGGTCAGTATGATTACGTAGGGAGAGCAGGCAGGGGGAAGGTTGATGGTCGGCAAATTTACTGGTTCAGGCCCCTCGACAGTGTGTTCCTGCCTCGTCTGTCCTCTCACATTCCCACTAGGCCCTTGTAAAGGGGAGCTGTTATTATCCCTACCCATTAAAGAGGAAGCTGTGTGCTTAGAACTCATGCATGCCTGGTGATAATTAACATTCAAGTGCCTCATCTCTTGAGTTGGGGTGGGGCCAGCATTGGCCTGTACACCCAACCCGTCCGGAGATATGGGGTTAGGGATGTCCACCTGGCAGCCAGAGTCAACCCCCCCTTGTTTTTATGTGGGTTGTGTTTGTGTCAGAATTTGTCTGTCTACTTTGTGTTGTATTGTATTGTATTGCGCATTTATATAGCGCACTGTCACCCTACGGGTATCCAGGCGCTGTCACATAGCAGAGGAATTCATCAGTCTACAGTGCTTCTCAGACTTAAGGAGTAATATTATCATTCCTGGGGAAAAAGCCATGTCTTCAGATTCTTTCTGAAACAAAGCAGGGTATCGGCTTGTCTAATCTTCTGTGGGAGTTCGTTCCATAGGCGGGAGGCCATATTGCTAAAAGCCCTTCCTCCCATCCTGGATTTTTTAAATCTAGTAGAGGTGATCAAATTGGGGCCAGAAGATCGAAGGGATCTAGTCGGTTTGTACCATGTGAATCTATCCTGCATAGGAAGGGGACCCAAGCCATGTGCCGCTCTATACACTATACATAGGGATTTAAAACTCACTCTGTCCTTAACTGGTAGCCAGTGTAGTTCTCTTAGAGCCAGCGCAGTAGAAGCCCTGCATTGCCTTCCTAATGCCAGCTTAGCTGCCATAGACTGGACTCTCTGCAATCCCTCAAAGATATATTGCGGGGCTCCTAAATATAGGGAGTTGCAGTAGTCCAGTCTGCACAGAATGGTGCTCCTTACTACCAAGGGTCTAGTTTCCTCTGGCAGTAAGGGGAGGATCTTCCTCAATGCCTTCAGTAGGGCAAAACAGACACTAGTTGTTTTATTGGCCTGTGATGCCATCTGAAGGTTGTCATCGATTAGGATACCTAAGTTTCGAACCGTTTTAACTGGGGACAAAGATTTGTCTCCAGGGGAGAGTTTGATCTCTATCGGTATCTGATGTGTCAGTTTAGCCGTGTTACAGTACACCACTTCTGTTTTTTCCTTATTAAATTGCAAGGAGTTTTCCTTAAGCCAGTGATATCAATTTGTCTAGGCGGTTAAGTATGGGGGTCAGTTCTTCTCTTTTGATAGCTCTTAGTTGGGTCTTCAGGTCAGTCAAAAGGTTCAGTGCCCAGGTCGGGTGAATCGTGTCTACTCTAGTGGGGAGCAGGCCATTTGGGTTTTGGACCTGGTTCTCACCCTCTTCTAGGCTAGATGTTAGTTCCTCACACGGTTTCTTTCTTTTGGGGCCCGCCTCAAACATTTGTTTTCGCTTCCCGCTCTTTTGACTAGTAGTAGTGTTCCTAGGTCTGCGTGCAGTTTTTCTAGGTGGAACTTCTGGGGGTAGTGGTATCGTTGTTGGATCTAAAGAGCCTTGAGTAAGTGATTGCTGGGTTGATAGGTCGAGCGCTGGAATGCATAGGTCAGTGGTAAGAGAGAGATGCCTCTCTGTAAGCTCGAGTTCTGTATTGACCACCCCTATGGCCCTCTGTAGCATCTTGTCAATCGAAGTTGGAGGGAGTGTTGCTGCACTGGTAGCTTTAGGTTTTGGCAGGCAAGTGCACTTCCCCATTATACAGCCTGTTTCAGCCAAGTCCCTAACTGTCCCGCTACAGCACCCCCACACTGTGCTACTTTTTAAAATATAACATGTACAATCAACTATACAAATATTTAAAAATAGGTGAGAGGTGGCCCAACTACAAGATATCACATGAAAAAAAAAGATAAGCTAGAATTAGGCGATCAACAAGCATATGGCTTATACGGTTCTCTAATTCTCAGTAGGACTATGCATGGTAGTCCAGATGTAAGCAGCCCAGTCTATGTTGCTCGTGAACAGATTCAATCTCTCAGTCAAACCCTCAATCTTGGCAATATTTGGAGTTACAGTTCCCAATAGTTCAGACGTTTATCCCCTTGCCTCTGTTCAGTCTATGCAGAAAGCAGCTATGGCCAATAGCTGTACTAGATCCTTCAAATGAATCAATATGGTACAGGTAATAGATCAATACAAAGTCAGTAAGTCAAGGTGCTTACCCGTTGGGTCAGACCCAGTAGATTGAACCCAAGGGAGGTGGCCCTGCCCTGCCTCTTCCTGTCGCAGACGGGCGCAGACGGGCCCGCCCTTGGCCTGGGCTTTGCCCGGGCACAGCCCAGGCACGCCCGTGTGCGTCCCGTGCTGCGGGAGCCCTGCCTGGAATATATGCACCTCCTGGCGCGCAAGGGTGACAGTGTTGGCGGCGTCCATGCCACGGTGACTGCTGGGGGTGGTGGATCAGGCTTCCCCTGGTCCCGGCCAACAGAAAAGGCACAAGTACGGGGTTCCCGTGCTGCGGGAGCCCTGCCCGTAATATATATGCGCCTCCTGGCACGCAATGGTGACGCCGTTGGTGGCGTCCACGTCACGGTGAATGCTGGGGGTGGTGGGTGGTGGTTCAGGCTTCCCCCGGTCCCGGCCAACAGAAAAGGCACAAGTACGGGCTTCCCGCGCTGCGGGAGCCCTGCCCGGAATATATGCGCCTCGTGGCACGCAAGGGTGACGGCGCTTGTGGCGTCCATGCCGCGGTGAATGCTGGGAGTGGTGGTTCAGGCTTCCCCCGGTCCCGGCCAACAGAAAAGGCACAAGTACGGGCTTCCCGCGCTGCGGGAGCCCTGCCCGGAATATATGCGCCTCGTGGCGCGCAAGGGTGACGGCGTTGGCGGCGTCCACGCCACGGTGAATCCTGGGGGTGGTGGATCAGGCTTCCCCCTGTCCTGGCCAACAGAAAAGGCACAAGTACGAGCTTCCCGTGCTGCGGGAGCCCTGTCCGGAATATATGCGCCTCCTGGCGCGCAAGGGTGACGGCGTTGGCGGCGTCCACACCGCGGTGAATGCTGGGGGTGGTGGTTCAGGCTTCCCCCGGTCCCGGCCAACAGAAAAGGCACAAGTACGGGCTTCCCGCGCTGACTATATCAGAACTCCATGGGTCGTTCCATATCTGCGTAGTTACTGCCTGCATGTTTACTTAAGTACATCACTACTATCTGGGTGTTTGGATGAGTGCATGAGTAATGACTGGGTGAGTGGATAAGTGCATTGCTAATGCCTCAGTGAATGAATGAGTGAAAGGGTAGTGCCTGCATCTTTATGTAAACTCAAATGACCCACTGTATATATAGCCATGTGCAACCACAAGAACCATATCTCACCATCTAAGCATATGCTATGCAGTCATATAAGTTAAAAACCACATTGACAAACATTTCCCAATACATACCTAACAAGAACTACTTCTTTCTAATTGTTATACAGGCGGACAACATGTTCTCATCTTTTAATTGTGACTATACGACTCCTGTGATATATTGTTCCATATCACTGTTGTGACTACACAACTCCTGTGATATATCTTTTCATATCACTGTGATACTCTGTTTTATCAAACTCCCATATACGTTTTCTTTTCTTATGTCATTTTTATAAAGAATTAAAAAGTTATGTACATACCAGTGAATTCAGTTTGTAGACTATATTGTTGTTTTAGCTCTTTGTGGATAGTATTGACGCTGCTAGGTTTTCTGAAAACTAAGCACAAGAACGGTACACCACTCTCATACAAAGCAACCATAAAATGGCAACGGTATTCAGACAAAATATTGAGTTGGAAATGTCGACTTACACAAATATTGAGTTGGAAATATCGTGACACAGAAATATCGACAGCAAGAATATCGAATTTAAGGTAAAAAATATCGTTTTCAAAAATATAGAAGTCAATATTGTTTGCAAAGATATAGTTGTTTAATATATAGATTTTTTAGTTAGTGTTATGTATTTTAGTTTATATTTTTAATGTATGCAATGTATTGTTTTGTATAAGTATTGTTTATGTTTTTTAATATATGTTTTAGTAGTTAATTTTAGTTTAATAAAATGTTGTGTTTTTCAGTACGTAGCGGGTTGTGGGTTTATAGGGGAATAGGTTGGGAAGTAATTTAATTATAATAAATTAATGATTCTTTTTTATTTATCAATATTTATTCAATTGAGATTTTAGAGTGTTAATTGTGGGAAGTAATTTGTTTGTAATTAATTATTAATTGGCAGTTAATTAATATTAATTAATTAATTGGTAATTAATTATGGTAATTGTGTAAATTATTTAGGTGCGGGTTGTGGGATTTATAGGGGTAAAGGGTGGGAAGTAATTTATTTTTAATTTATTGATAAATAGATGTTAATTAATATTAATTAATTAATTGAAAATTAAATATGGAAATTGTGTAATTAATTTTAGATGTGGGTTGTGGGGCTTATAGGGGTAATGGGTGGGAAGTAATTTATTTTTAATTAATTAATAATTAGTTGTTAATTAATATTAATTAATTAATTGATAATTAAATATGGAAATTGTGTAATTAATTTTAGGTGCTGGTTGTGGGGTTTATAGGGGTAAATGGTGGGAAGTAGTTTATGTTTAATTAATGAATAATTAGTTGTTAATTAATATTCATTCATTAATTGAAAATGTAATATGGAAATTGTGTAATTAATTTTAGGTGTCAGTTGTGGGATTTATAGGGGTAAAGGGTGGGAAGTAGCTTATGTTTAATTAATTAATAATTAGTTGATCATTAATATTAAATGAATTTTTTGTGTGGGTTTTGATTTTATAGGGGTAAAGGGTGGGGAGTAAATTGTTTTTACTTACATTATAATTAGTTGTTAAATACTATTAGTTTTTTAATTGAAAAGAAATTTTAATTGTGTAATTACATTTTTTTACAGTTTTATTTTAGCTGTAGGTTGTGGGGATTATAGGGGTAATGGGTGAAAAGTTAATGAATGTTTACCTGTTTTAATTTGTTTTTTGATTAATAATATTTCTTAAATAGACAATTAATTATGTTAATTATGGAAGTACATTTTTTAAAATGTAGATGTGGGTTGTGAATTGTGTGGTGTTGTAGGGTAGGAAGTAAACAAACTAAATTTATGTAATAATTAATGTTTTTGTCTCTAAATAATTTCTAACAAAAAATATTTATTTGTCCGAAATTTTTATTTTTTATTTATTTAATATAATATTTGTAGGTATTTGTCATATATATTTAACATTATAATATCTTTTTCTTTTTTAAATTTTTAATATTAAATATGTCTGTATTTAAATTTTTAACATATTTATATATTTTTTTCTTATTTTGTTTTTTAAATATTTTTTGTTTTTGATATTTTGTTTGTTTGTAATTTTGAACTGACTGGAGTGGGAATACTAATTTTTACCCCTCCGCAATCCAACACTTTCCCTATTGTTGCACTGACTGGGGTGGGAAAAGTAGATTTCATCCCTCCACTACCCAACACTTTCCCTACTGTTGCACTCACTTGAGTGGGAATAGTAATTTTTACCCCTCCGCTATCCAACACTTTCCCTACTGTTGCACTGACTGGAGTGGGAATAGTAATTTTTACCCCTCCATTATCCAACACTTTCCCTACTGTTACACTCATTGGAGTGGGAATAGTAATTTTTACCCCTGGAGTGGGAAATTTAAGTTTAAAGATTTTTAAATAGTTTAATGTTTCAATTTATAATTGAATGTTTTTTTAAAATAGGATTTATGTTATTGGTATATGTATATGTAATATGTGGGCTCAAAAAGGCGCCTTACTGTTACTGCACAACAAGCTGCGAGGTAACATGCGCAAAAGACATGAAGCGAAAAATGGTTGCATGGCTCAGGCTAACTTTGCAAAGAGTAGAGTATAGTATAATAATGACCCTAGGGACCATAACACTACTAGTGTCTAATGACTCTACTCTAGTACCCGATTTGGACTAGTGAATGTGATGTATAATATGTATGTATTAACTTTTTTTTCAATCTTGCTAGTGAAAACGAATAAATAGGGGGAGGTGTACAGGCATCTAAAAATGTGTCATGTTTTTATCTAGGCGTACTAGCGACCACCAGTGCCGGCGGGGCCAGCGGCGATTCGACCATTCCGGAGGGGGCAGGAGATGCGGCACCTGCAGGAGCTACAGGGGGTGAGCCAGCAGCAGTGGCGGGCGGTGGTAAGTTATATTCATTACTTATTGACATTGCACTAGCTAGAAGGGTGTTGACTTCACTCACTGTACTGTTGTTGAGACTTATTAGGTATGAAGTTGTAGTGAACATTATACAACGGTTGAAGAAGACACCCTTTACTTAGCATTAGCAATGCAGTAGCAATAGCATTACCAGCGTGACTTGATTAACCAATGGCCTCTTCTATCTGACTCCAACTCAGCTGTGAAAGTTTTATGGAGGAGACTAAAAGTCAGATCAGATGACCTTGATGGATGTGTTGAAAAAAAAGGGAAAGAAGGGTGGAAGGAGGAAGGACAGGCGAGATTTAATATGATGACTGGCAGAGAAGGATACGTTGGAAGCATGGATAGGTGGCTGATAGGAATCAGATGCATGTGTTATAGAGGGATGGGTGGAAGGTGAAAGAAGAATGGATGCCTGCCTGGGTGGGCGACACAGTATGGGTGGATACTGTGGATAGCAAGAATCATCAGCGGTGTTTGGGTGAAACTCAAAGCCAAGGCAAGCAACGGAGTGAGTGGACGCATGGGTTGCTGTTGGTGAAACAAAGTAAGGTTTGTGGAGAGATTAAGAAGAATGATTGACATTTACTTAGAATGGATGGATGCCTGTATGTATTCATCATAGACAGCATAGGTGGAGACTGTCACGGGATGCACAGTTTTAGTTTTAGGGAATGTAAAATAAACCGCGCCAGAGTAGCAAAGCCGATGTGTGGAGGGGCAGGGTGGGGGGTAGTAGTAAATAATGTATTACGCGGCCAAATACAGGTAACTTTACTGTAAACATAAAAATAAATAAAGCAAATTTCATTGTGCGCACTGCACCGCCAAATGCGATGCAGTGGGAGCAACAAAATTAGTTTTATTTATTTATATGTTTACTTACCTGTAATTGGCCGTAATCCATAGTTTACTACCCCCCACCCTGCCCCTCCCCACGTCACCGCCCGGCAGCACTACTCGAGTCCCACCACCGACCGCTACTGACCATATGTCGTCGTCCCATATAAAAGCAATGATCATTGGATCAGATATATAATCTGCCTTTTTGTAGTAGCCAGGGCACTGTGAAAGTGAAATTGACCAATTGCCCTTCATGTAACAGAGAGAGTATGGCCAGTGCCACCCGTAATAGAAAAATACGAGCTTCCCCACCTGCAGACAGTAGTAAATCAAACTAACGTGAGTCTGCGTCATGACTCGTATGTTTGTCTTGGGTGAAAGCATAGATGACCGAGCTGGCATGCCGGCTACAACCAGGTTATATCATTTCGCTAAACTAGAGATAAGAAGAAGACTGGTGTATTGTGTACTGGAGTCCATAGTGCTAGTATAATGCCTGAAACTCCCACAAATGTTAGAGGCCGAGGAAGTGGGAGGATAGATAGATTATTACCACAAATGTTATGTACTGTGCTTCTTGCTAGTGCTACTGTGCCATTATGTGTTGAATTAATTTTGTGTTACTGTTTTGCTAAGAGTACTGGTTACAACAATATTCTTTTTCTTTCTTGATATAGATAGTACTCCTTCCCAAGAAAAACCATCCCGGAAGGAGTTGGCAGCCAGGGCCCGGCGCCGGAAACTGGAGGCCATCTGTGAGGAGTACCGGCGGCTGGTGGCTCAGGCGGAGGAGGCGGCAGCAGCTGCAGTCTCGTCCGATGCCCCGGGCCCCAGCCAGGCCCCACCTCCAGTGGTACGGCGCCGCGGTCTGGCAGCCGCCCGCCGCCGCAATTCTCTTGCAGCCAGCACTGCTGTCCCCCACCCTGGATGCCACTGCAGGGCATTTCGCCGCAAGATTCTTCTCCGGGTGGCACGGCTAGAGGAGCAACTAGAGGAGCGTGTCAAAATACTGGTGGATAAACACCTAAAAGCCCGCCGAATATAACAACTATAGGACCCTGTTGCATTGCCCCTTTTTTATTCCTTTTGTTGGTGGGTGGGAATTGGGCGTTGGGGTTTCTGGACATTCTTTGGACTTTTTTCATTTTGGACATTGGTTGGGGTTAGGGAGAGGGTGGGTCAGGTGTGGGATAGTTTATTTTTGTTAGGGTAATAAATTATATTTATACTTAAACATACAATGTTAATGTTTTGTGGGGGGTTACTGTTTTATGAATTAACGTGACATGGTTTCATTGCTGCTGCAGGGCCGCAGCCAGTGTTTGATTTAAATAATCTGCCGATGATGTAACACAAACAGATAGATGCGGTACCCCTCACTGAGTTATTTGTCCTACTAGTACTGTCAGTCTCTCCTCCTAGTCCATTATACCTCCCACCAAACTTATCTTACCTGTGATTGATGATGATTATGTTCGGCACAGCGATGGCTGCATGGTTTCCCAAGAGAATGGAGAAGATGCCATGGTTGTGGTGGTAGTAGTAGAGTAGACACTGGCAGTAGCATTTGCTAAAAAATAAAAAAGAGACAGTCACTTGCCTGAGAGCGACTGTGGGAGGAGTAGTAGAACGAAGTAAAATACAGTACAGAAGAAGACTGCCAAACAAACAATATTGCATTTGCAACTGCTAAAGTCAAATAAAACATAATGGTGGCGGGGACAGCCTAGTACAAGAAGTTACAAACTGTAGTTGTGTCGAGTGAGTCACTTAACTTAACACATTCGTAATTTGTAACCTTTACTGCTGTGTGGTAGGAGTTTGATGATGAATCCAATCAATGCCGGCAATTAATTATGATGTACTATTAGCCGGTGACGGCTTGCACATAGACTGAGCATGGGTGGGCAAGCAGAAGAAGCTCCTCGCCCTGCCTTGAAATTGAATTAGTGTTGCTTTTACCACATCTGCCCCAGCAAGCGTGTGATCAATTGGTGTACATTTTATGTAGTCACATCACACCTCAATATAAATCACAGCCCGGGAGAAGAGGGTTAGGGTTTGATGAATGGATGGAAAGGGGGGTTTGGGGAAAGGTTTGAGTAAGAAAAACAGTACGCATGGACAACAAAAGCAAAGCACAATGTTGGCAGACGACCATGATCCTATCCAAAAAATGTATAAAGGGAGAAAAAGGAAATCCTACTAGACAATTAGACAGTACAGGGCAGCAGTATATTCTACGCAATTTGCCTTGCCTGTAATATGCTGTCAGGGTCTAAATACTTATTGCTGTCTGAACCACACAGGAGCAGAATGACGCTAGGTCCCAATACCCTTCTCAGAACCAACCCTGCTAGGTCTTTTAGTATTCCATTGCAGGTAAGTTCTAAGGGGGAAAAGGGGTTGGGGACAGAGAAGAGACTGCTCCAATATTCTGCCTGTTCAGCTACGTCTTCTTCTTCTTCTTACTGGACTGCAACATTAACATGTAAAAACCTTTATTTACTGTGCCTTTTAACTTACTGTTTTTTCTATGGTGTATAAATAACTTATCTTACCAGAATGTTTACTGAAGCTTACTTCTCTTCTACTTCTCATGTATTGTTTGCTAGGTTGTATGAGAAGTCTTCACTCAGATCTCTTTCCTTTTCGTTATCAGGTACAATCTGCACTTGATCCTGCTATTATTATTTGGGTTTCTCTTTCTTTCTATTAACTCACTGTTAAGAGACTGGAGTGGGCCTTGAACTGGGGTTTCTGGAGTAGGATGACTGGTTTTCTGTCTTTAATTAGTTTTTAAACAATGCTTCAGAACTTAGGTTAAATGTTAAAAGGAAGCGTTCGTTTTATTCAGGCCTTTGGTTTTATGTTTGCTGGAAGCACAATTTATTCTGCCATATGTGAGGAGAACATTACTGGAGTTCTTTAACTAGCCTTCACATTATTTATCTTCAAACCTAACACATGGCATGAGAAATAAATATGCCGGGCTTTTGACCCTGACTTCACCTTTTAATTAATTCTCAGAAGAGTGAACAAGTTTCAGTCTAAGAAGACACTGCGTGTTGAAAGGTCACGCCTGCGTCTGACAGATTCAGGAACAGCTGAAAAAGACAGCTGATTCAAAAAGCTTTTTATTTAATCTTCTCAGCTAAGGAAAGCAATTACTGAAAAGTATTTCCAGTTTTCAAACGAAGGAAAACATATTCTGACTTCCTTTCCTTTTTCTCTTTAAATAGAAATTTACCTCTGACACGATAACCTTTTCTCACAGAATGTTTTATATTAGCTACATAGTTTTACACTAACCTGATTAGTGAGGGAATGTAGTTCCGACGAAGCTAACACCGATTTTATCGCAACTACCCTAACTGACTTCCACGACGCTGGGAAAACAGGTGCTCTTCAAATTATTTCTTCAGTGAAGTGCACAGTGGAATGTTGAAGCACACTTCACCAGATGTCATGAAACCTAAAAGACTAGACTGCTAACAGTGGTGTGCTGTCGCAGTATGTGCATGTTGGCAGCCATCTTGGAGTTCCATCGGTGCCAACAAGCACTCCAGCTTGAGGGATTATCTGACTTTTGGTAAGTTTGTAGGGGGAAAATGGTAGCCAGCATAGAGTTAGAAGGAGGAGGAAACCTCCCGTGAGTCCTGACATATGCCCTCAGAGACCCAAATTCCATGTTGTACTGGGCTTACTTTTAAAGATAGCAAAGAAAATTAAAAAATAGTTGTAGGGATCAATTAGCAAACAAACAACAACACACAACACACAGTCGTAATGATTGAAGAGAAAAAAGGATTCCAATTAATTAAAAGATGAATGATGAATGATACTAAAGTTACTGTATTATCCTGGTCAAATTGTGGAGTTGAATCTCGTCCTTCCTCTTGGTCCTATCTTCCATGGACGCTCCGCACATCAATCTTGGTGGCCTTCCTGATGCGGATTGGTAAGGTAAATGTGAGTTGTGTCTCCCAGTATAGCACTGGGTAAAGGCCGGCCTGTAACGTCTAGATGGAAAAACAAAAGGGGTATTGAAGAATCAATGAATAAAAAAAGCATCAATTACGGTGGAGTCCAAGAAGAGAAGAGAGAACACTTTCAGACTGAGGCGGCTTGGATATATTGTGTATATTCTGTTTACAGCATTAAGCTACAACAACAACAGGACAGAACAGGCCCACCACAGCACCAGCCCGTGACCCAACCTCCATTTACCTTAATTTTTGACAGAGCCAGACAAAAGGCATATATACAGCAACTTAGCATTTTCAAAATTAAGTGACAAAATCAATGCGCCGCTGTCAGTCATGACTACACTCGACTCCACCACTACATGGACATGTAGGTCTGCTGTGTTTACTTTCTTGTTGAATTGTTGTGTTTATGTTTACCTTATGCACTTCATGAAACGCAGTTATTCCTTCAATCATCTCCGATCCAACTGACTGACTGCGTGCAAAGTTAGTATGGTCATCATCATGGTGTGGTACGTGTTGTCCAACTCCAACTCAGTCTGTAGTGACTCCGATTAAGTCCATATTCAATATTAAAAAATTGCAACAGATATTGGCCTGCACCTGCAGTAGTAGGAGTACAATTTGGTTATTAAACAACAAGAAGGGAAACATTGACTGTCACTTGAGTCACTTTCACTTTGTAGATTAACTAGTAGAGTTCGACTTCATGCACAACATCAACACAACAAACAACAGCAATCGGTCAGAGTCAGCAAGCATCCAATGCATGCCATCATTACCTGTCTTGCTCTTCTCTTTGGCTGTCAGATCATCAGATGCCTAGTTAACTTCTGACAGGTGTGTGTTTTTTTTATCGAGGCAGTGGCCTCATTATTACTCCACATTAATTTTCAGTGTTAGTCGCTGTTTTGGTTTTCATCTTATTCATCTGTGGCACTTTTTCGCAGTTTAAGTTGCTTCACATGGTCAGCGCTGTGATGGGCCGCGGCCTGGGTAGCGGTCATTGCTGGTCAATTGAGTTTGCAGAAATGTCAGCAAGTTTCTTCGAAGAGTCTTGTCTTTCTCTTCCAAGTACCTTCTGTCCTGACAGTGATGAGCTTTGGATGCCTGCCGAGGCTGTAGCCTTCAGACAGTGATGAGTTTACTTTTGGATGCCTGCCCAAGTTCTGACAGTGAAGAGTTGTGGATGCCTGCAGAGGCGGTAGCCTACAGACAGTGATGAGTTTCGGCTCGGAAACAAAACGGAGGATAGCTATAGTCACGTTTCAGTTCTTATGGAGGGACTGTTAAAGGCAACATTTCTTGTACTCCAATGTCTGGCTTGATGGAAATGTAATTAGGGCGAGTCAGGAAGATGAAGCAGGACTCTGAAGAGTGGACAGTTAAATGCACAGACGTGCAACTCCAATAGGGAAATAAAAAGAGAAGACGGTGGTGATGGATTTGCTGTGATTTGATTTGAACCAGAAAGACAGATACACAGACAAATAAAGGAAGGAAGAAAGTAACAATTTGAAAGCCTAGTTGTCAGGGAAGAGGAGCTCGTCCTCAAACTCTGGTGGTTCGGACAGAAGTAGGTCCTGTAACCCACTACTTACGTCATCGAAGTCGCTCTCCTCTTCCTGCTGTGATTCACGTATTTTGTAATCCGGTGGTATAAAGTGCTGATTCATTTTGATCATGGTTAACTTCTCCACGCTTTTGGGCGAGAGACTGGTCCTTTTCAAAGTTACAATGGCACCAGCAGCACTGAAAACACGCTCAGAAGAGACACTTGCGATAGGGGAAGCCAGATACTTTATCGCCAGCCTGCTGAGCACTGTCCATTGGCTTCTTTTCCCATACCAATACACCAATGGGTTTTGATCCATGAAGACCTCTGTTAGGTCATCCAGATAGGCCTGGACCGTCCGCTCAATGTTCAGGAGTGCTCTGATGTGCTCGGCCTGTTTTGCCTTTGCATCAGCACTGGACTTACCATACCCCTGCTGTAGAAACCAATCAGTTGCCGATTGTACTGTGGATGATCCTGTTCTTGCTATTGTTGATGTTATTGGTAGTGTTGGTGTCGGTGACTGCTGGGAGGCAAACGCACTGCCCTCAGGCTCCGAAGTAGAACTTGACTCTGGATGCCCTGTAGTACTTGTTATGGCCTGGGGTGGGGGCCTGTAATTACCAGCCGTTCGTTTTCAAACTTAGTGGCTTCCTCAGCTATCAAAGTTTTGTAGTTGGCAACATCCACTTCCGAAAAAGGAATTACTGCCTTACTGTTCAGAAATACTTTGTACCGTGGATCCAAAATTGTGGCAGTAATGTAATGTTGTTGTGACACAATGTTATTTTTAATCCTTGTATTTTCAGATAAGCGAGCGGCTAAGGACTCCGCCAAATGATATGCGTCTTGTTTGTCATCCACACCAGCGTACGTTTCAGACACCTCCTTCAGCTGTTGCTCTAGCATGTGCAACAATGGGATAGCTTGGCCCATAGTACAGTCCTCCCTGCTGACTTCACGTGTGAAGATCTCAAAAGGAAGTAGCATCTCTGTCAGGCATTTAATGAGGTCCCATTGACCCATCTCAACGGTCATGCCTCTCACAGTAGGTTCCCCTAATCTTTGCATGACATAAGCATTGAGTGGTATGTACAGGTTGTAGGAAGGTGGAATCTGACTATATGGTTGCCCCCACTTTTTTTATGGTGTTTTGCTGGTTTATGACTTAGTTGGACTGGGATCCTGCTATTCAGGGCCCCAGTCTATCTGCTTTCTCTGTAAAAAGGTTTCCATGTGCCTTAGGCACATCACTGATTGGAATCTGGAGTGCCCTTATAAGTCCCTAGTATATGGTATACTATGTACCAAGGGCATAGGTACCTCAGAGGCCTGCCAGGGGCTGCAGCATGTATTATGCCACCCCTGGAAGGCCATCCAAACTGACACCACAGGTCTGCTACTGCAGCCTGGGTAAGGTGGTGCATGCACCCCTTACTGTGATATAGGTTACCTATATCACTAAATACATACACACATATAAACCTATAAGTCACTCCTAAGGCAGGCCTTATCAATCCTGAAGGCAGAGTGCATGGTTCCTATGTGAGAGGGTGCCCCTGCATGAGCAGGGCCCCTCTGCAGCGTTCGGAGACCCTTCTCGGATGCTGTTTGTAGTGCAGCCTGACCATATACTCTTAAGCGCATTATAACCTCGCGTTAAATGCTAACTTTGGAATGGCTGCACCTAAACATGTCGTGTTTGGTGTCAAACATCTTGGAATACTACCCCCCCGCCAATTCTGGCGGCAGGGGTAGCATTCCACCCTTTTAGAGGGAAAGACATGTTAACTCTGGCTAGCCCGGTAACTTCTTTCCAAAGCCCTGGCATCACAAAATGGATGCTGCTGCCACAGACACGAGTCTGGCCTCCTGTTGCTGGACGAAACTCCGGCAGGGGAGGCCTGGACAATAGGTTTCCTGTCCCAGGGAGGTGTGACCACCTCCCCAGACAGGATAATGTGTATTGGGGCTGGGCGGGAGCACTTTCTGGTGCTTTGAAGTCCTGCACTGGGGGCACACTTGGTGTCCCTGTGCATACCCCAGTTCAAACCGGATCAGGGGCTTGCAGCCCCTGCTTTGGCGCGAACTGGACAAAGGGAAAGGGGTGTAGCCACCCCTCTGCCCTGACCCACCCATAGGTGGGGCCACAGAGTAGTCCAACCCCTAAACTTGGTATAAGTATAGGAACCCAGTCCTTAGGACTTTAGATTATCCCTGGACGAAACTCTGAAACAGAATCCTGGACCTTCGATGCTCTACTCAAGATTAGAGGACAGAAGAATCTCCCTTGGGGTCAAGGAGTGACTCCCCTGCTTGGCAGGCACCAAAGATGCATCTGTCCGGTCTGCATTTCTGAAGCTCCCGTCGGACGCCGAAGTCTTTGCATCACCAGAGGTGGATTCTCAGACTTCCCCGAGACTACCCTGAGTCCCCAGCAAAGCTGAGGCCCGTAGCTATCGTGGGTGACATGAGACCGTGACCCCTGGAGACCGAGCACATTTGCAAGTGCATCCTCTTCTGGGTATCCCACGAAGTCGAGCTTTGGGCTCCGAGTAGCCCTAGCCTCCAGCACCAACTGTACTGAAGATCACTGGCCTCCACTCCACGAGTGTCCTGTGAGCCAGATCCACGTGCGACGTCTTGAGGCTCCTTCGTGGTCGCTAGCCCGTTGGCTAGTAGCCCTTAACGAAGGCCAATCTTTTTCTTCTGGGGCATCCTGGTTGCTCCAGCACTGCCCTCACTTACCTTCGCTGGGTGAGTTCCCCAGACCTTGCTGGTCTGCACCATCGACGATCTTCATCTTCATCGAGACTTGCCGTTGCCAAGGCTTGTTGGGTCCAATCCGGTCGCCGACACCTCAGCACTCGACAGACATCGTGTACCAGCCCGAATCCTGCTCCTGGTCGCCGACAACGCCTCCTGGACCTCGTGGCTGAAGAGTCAAGACGACCGTCAATGCACCTGAAGCACTCGACATCGGTGGGCATCTGTCCATCGCCTTCCTGGTCACTGGCTAGTGACCCAGACTCTGTCCCCTCTGCTTTCAGGTTCTACAGATCTCTGATCCACTCTTGGATCCACCCGGACACTTTCCACTTGGTCGCCAGCAGCACTTTGCAGCAGATCGCCATTCAAATCAACGACGACGAAACCCGACCCCGAAAGGCACCTATGCACCCGGCTTCCCTGGGTGAGGTAACACGAGTACTCCGGTGCTCCCATGGGTAGAGACTCTTCAAAGTACTAGTTCTCAAAGGGTTTGCTCCAAGTCCTCCTTTAAGTGTCCCTTTTCTTTAATTTCCTGATCGCGACTTTCTCCATAGAAGTCAACGGCGTATCGCGGTTGTGTATTTACACTGCACGCGTCCCCCGTGGGTCCCCTGTGTCACTAACTTGGGTGGTTCCTTGTGGTCCAAGCACTTCTAGAGGCTCTAGGCCTAGTGTCTAGTTCAGTCGTGGTTCTTATACCACTTTATTGGTATATGGTTTGGTACGCCCCTAGGGCCCAAACGTGTATTTGTGCTATTACTGTGTTTAAATAACTTCTAACTTATGTACTTCGAACTCTAGCCTCATAAAGAGACTAGAGGGGTGTGTTTAGCAATAAATACATATATTTTGAATATATACCTGGTGTGGTGCTCTTTCATTTGATCACTCAAGAGATTATAGACTGGTAAAACAAGCTGCTTTACATTCCACTAGGATAGCTTTCAATAAGGTTGTCTTTAACCTATCTCCAATAAGGGGTTGTTTGGACTGGTGCAAGGTGTCCACTATAATTAGTGGACAGCATATACCAGGCCAACTTCTCACACAGGTCAAACAGACGATCAAGCATGTAATAAGTTGAGTTCCAACGTGTTGGCACCTCCTGGATGAGTGCTTTGACTGGCATTTTATGCTCACGTTGAATGACCCTCAGCTGCTTCCGGGCTTTAAAAGAATGGCTGAAATGTGTGCATATTCTTCTGCAGGTGGCCAGTAAGTAGCTGACTTTGGATTCATTTTTCAGAAAGTCTTGAACAACAATGTTAATGCAGTGTGCCAAACACGGACCCTGAAATAGCCACCATCGCCCATGGTCTTAACTACATTACTGCCATTGTCCGTGGCAACAAAACCAATCATAAGCCCTCTTGGGCACAGCCACTCAAAGACCTTGCTGTTAAACTCTTCCAAAATGTTTGGAGCAGTATGAGATTTCTCCATGGCAAACATGGCTACAGTTGCATGTTTGCGAGTGGCATGAAAAATCTCAGCAGCATCAACACCAGCAGATATCTGTTCTCTAATCCCCGCAAAAGAGATCCAGTGTGCAGTGATGCACATGTAATCTGTGGCTTGGCAACTGGTCCACATGTCTGTTGTCAGGTGGATACTGTGAAGAGCACTCTGCTTCAAGGCTTTTCCAAGCAATTCCAGCACGTCGTGATGTGGTGCTGGAACAGCAACTCTGGCAAAATAGTAGCGGCTGGGAACATGCCATTTTGGGCAGATGGTTGACACAAATTCCAGAAAACCCACCCCTTCAACAAAAGAAAAAGGGAGAAGGTCCAGTGCTAACATTTTAGCCAGCTTCGCATTGTACAAACGTGCTATTGGGTGGTTGCGATCGTACTGCCCCTCCCCCAAACATGCTGATAATGGTAGGCTGCATGGTTTTCCTTTCTCTTAGGCTCAACAACGCACTTTTTTTGATTGCGGTACTCCTTGGTGTCTCAGGCTGACTCTTACTCTTGTGCCACTGAGATGTTGCTGAAGATGTGGGCGACGTTAACACTGCACTGCTGGGGTCAGGGACACCTTGTGTACCACTACCAGAGAGAATGTGTCCCTGTCCTTCCTTTTCCACTGTGATCAGATCTTCTACTCCTTTATCCCCACCAACACCAATGGTTGCAGTTTTTATGCCGCGATGGTGGTTCTCCCAGCTGATCAAGTGGTGTTTTTTCAGATGGGTCATTTGGCCTCCGGTACCATAGTTTGTACCAAGCTTACCACGACTAACAGAGGTATTACAAATGGAGCATATAGCAATGTTCTCCTCCTTTTCACTAACCGTAAAGAAGTCCCAAACTGGGGAGCTTAACTTTGGCCTCCTGCTGGAGGTGCCACTTCCAATGCCGGATGAACTGGAGGGTGTGTGTTGAATTTGACTCTGTGCTGCTGTACCACTACCTACTTCTACTGAGGTGGTGGTTGTGCTGGATGTAGGTCGCTGCCGGGCCTTTGCTAATGCAAATATGGAAGCTGTAGGTCGTGTTGGTGTTACCTGTGGAGGTATGCGTGCTACATCCCTCGCAGCGATTTTGGAAAGGGTAATAATGTTGGTCTCCATCTCCTCGGGGCCGGGAGTGATGTTCGTGATGACTGGCTCATCATCATCATCCTGCTGTTCTACATCGACCTCCATAAGTGTAAGGCTTTCTGGAACCTTCCTTTTCCCTAGCTTGGTCTTGGGACGTGGCTCCCTCTCAGACTCAGTTTGTGGCTTCCAAATGGCATCTAGATCATCAGAAGGGAGGCTTGGCGAATAACTTGATGGACTACCCCTCCTTTTCCTTGCTGGAGATTTGGAAGACAATGGATCTTCTGAATGAGTGGCTTCTTCTTCTACCTCTGCATGAGGCTCAATTTCCTGAACTGCCCCTACTTCGGGAGGAACAACAACTACTATTGCGGGCGGTGGTTGCGGCTGTTGTTGTTGACCACTTATCTGCTGTGTTTCCTCCTGCGTTGATTGGGTACTACTTTGAGATAGCGATAAGTTTATCTCAGGCTCAGCATCACTGCTTTCCACCATTAGGCTGGCTACCTCTTCCACACTCATGTGCTTGGGCCTGGGTTGGTGGGTTGGACCCACTGATGCGGAGGTGCTGCCCCCAGCTTGCCCCCCGGACACCGCTGCTGCAGGCGTAATTTTTTTTCCCAAAAAGGTATTGGGCGGCACACCAGACTTAAGTGTCACTTCCTTCTTCTGTTCCTTCTTCTCAATAGCAACTTTCTTGGTACTGGAGGACCTGGTACCTGCTTTCTTTGGGCCCATCTTCTTCAGATGTCAGCAGCACTCAGTTGCAGAGATGTCTGGTCAGGTCACACGTCACGTTGTGTACAGCAGCAGGATGTCTGTCTGGCAGTGCAAAGGGCAATGATGACACACCTCCTCCTCAGTCTTTGTGCACCTAAAAGCAAAAAAGCCAGAACAACATCAGTCAAACGATAGCACAAATCAAATAAATATAATATAGAACTTAGTGTGTGGTGGCCTCAATTATTAAATTTTAGAAACTCAGTGAACAACAACACACAGTATAGCCATTTATGAGACTTTGACAACAAGGCCAGGGCTTTCCTGGCTACTGTGTAGTGTGTACACTCTGGAAGAATAAGAATAGTAAAGAACAAAAACTAAAATGTAGTGGAGCATGTTTGGCCTAAATTTGTGCATCACGTGGGATGTATGCAGCATCAGGGAGCTGCAGCTGGCAATGGGGATGGATTTGGAAGCAGTAAGACAAGAGGAACAATGGAAAGACACACAGGCCTATGTGGTAAAAACAGCACACTACTAACTACCACCACAAAATGGCCCCCAGCAACATGGTGACTCACAGGCACAAGGCACGGCAAACAATGAACTCAAGCAGGCCTATATATGGGCAGACAAAGGATGCCTGATAAAACACACACAGTTTTAATGCAAAAACTAAAATCCACATGGCTAAAAACAGTTTGGAAAGTTAGACAACCACTACAACAAAACATAATTATAATTACACATGCAAAAAAGGCATTTATTTAACACACCCAAAAAGTGAAATAGACCCTCCAAAAAAACCCACATTTTGCAATTCAATTCAATGCCATCCATGGCCTAAATGATGTCAAAATTCCACAGACAACACAGAAACAGTTTTTATGCACCCATGATGACTACCTCTGGGCCTACTGGCAGACTAGGCCGCAAGCTTGGAGGCCTATGGCAAAAGCACAGTGGCTGGTCCCACAAAATGGCCGCCACCACATGGCCAGGCCACCCAACAACTTCCTTCCTCGTGAAAAAAATTGTAAAACAAAAAAAAGTGACTCCTTGCTCACCAAACTACTTCTAAATGACAACCTGAGGAGTTTTTTGTGCAAAATGAACTAAACCATCATTTTCGAGAAGGTTTTATGCTGCTCGAGAGATATTCTTCACCAGATTGTAAATTCTGCGTGTTCGGCATCGCGATCGTCACAAAAAGTCGTTATCACGCGCGCGAAAACGTATATTGAGCGCGCGAAGAAGATAAAAAGTGTAAGTCCGCGTTGTCGCGCAGTGCGGAGTTGCCCAATGTCCGCGAGCTGAACGCCCAGGGTTACCTACTGGCTGAAAAGGCCTATTTATTTAACACACACCCAAAAACTGAAATACCACCCCAAAACCCACATTTTGCAATTCAATCTAATGCCATCCATGGCCAAAATGATGTTACAATTCAACAGACAACACAGAAACAGTTTTTATGCACCCATGAGGATGACTACCTCTGGGCCTACTGGCAGACTAGGCCGCAAGCTTGGAGGCCAATGGCAAAAGCACAGTGGCTGGTCCCACAAAATGGCCGCCACCACATGGCCAGGCCACCCACAAGTTCACAAAAAGCATAAGCCAAGCGGAACAAAGAAAAGACATGCAGGCCTATATGGAAAAAGCAGCACACTACTAAACTACCACCACAAAATGGCCCCAAGCCACGTGGTCACTCACAGTCACAACAGGCCATGGAAAACAATGAACTCAAGCAGGCCTATAATAATATGACCAGACAAAGGAGGCCTGCAGTGCTAAACAACACAGCTTTAATACAAAAATGCAAAAACGAAAATCCACAGGGCTACGAAAGGTTGGAAAGTTACACAACAAGCACACACACACATCCAACAAAGGTATATATTACACCCAAAAAGTGAAATACACCCCAAAAACCACATTTACCAATTCAATCCAATGCCATCCATGCATGCCCTACATGATGTTTAAATTCAACAGACACCACAGAAACATGCACCCATGGGTACCTCTGGCTCTAGTCTGGGCCTACTGGCTGAAATTCCAATCAAAGAAAAACAACTAGGCCCCTGCCGAAACTACAGGCCACAACAATAAATGTTAAAAACAATGGAAATCCCCCAAAAATGTAGGTACAAACAAGCCCCAATCAAAAAAACAAGTACACCAATTCTCCAACTTACTTGTAAAATCTCAAATCCAAAAGTCCTCAAATCCAATCCAATGATATGATGCAGCAGACAGACACAAAAAGTGATCCTTCCAGCTCCAAATCCAAATGAAAGTGAACAGCACATGGACAAACCACTGGGAGGAGCCTGCTGGACAGGAACAGGAAGTTTGAGAATCAGGGGCACTTCCTTCCTCTTGGAAAAAAAGTAAAAAAAGAAAAAGGACTCCTTGCACAAAAACTACAGCCAAATCACAATCTGAGGAGTTTTTGGAGCAAAATCATCATTTTCGAGAAGGTTTTATGATGCTCGAGAGATATTCTTCGCCAGATTGTAGTTTCTTCGTGTTCGGGATCGCGATCTTACCAACACTGCCGCCGGAAGTCACATCGCGCGTCCGAATGACGTGTTCGCGTTCGCACACTCTTGCGGGATCGTGCAGCCGGATTCCAAATCTCGTGGCGCCCGTGAACGGATAGGAAGTCGCGTCGGCGAACGCAGAATCACGGTAGGTCGTTACCGCGCGCGCGAGAACGTATATTGAGCGCGTGAAGAAGAAAAACAGCTAAGCTACGCTGCAAATTGCGTAGTAAACGGTAACTTCGCGTTCTACGCGAATCGCGAAGTTACCGAAACTACGCAAGCTCCGCGAGCGTAGCGTAGTTCACCGCCCAGGGTTAGATTATATAAGAGCGTAAGAATGTGCTAGTATTTGTATGAGTAAGTGAGCTGGTGTGTGTATAACTGTATAGGTGACTAAATGGCAGTGTGATTAATTATGTGCATGACTGACTAGGTGTGTGAGTACCTCTATGGATGAGTGGCGGTGTGTGAGTGTCTATATAGGTGTATGAGTGCATATGATAGTCCTGTACTGAGTGACCATAAGTATGAGTGACTGTACGGGTGAGTGAGTGGATGTGTGTGTAAACCTAAGAATCAGTGAGTGGGTATGTAGTTATTGGTGTTGGAGTGTCTATGGTTTTGAGAATGGCACTCTGTAATTTAGAGTGGGTGTATCAAAGGTTATATTGGGTGTGAGAAGATGCAGCAAATTATCACATGGATGATGTCATCAGTGATGTCATCAGTGATGTCATTTGAGATATCATCAGTGATGTCACTGACCATGTCATGAGTGATGTAATATGTGACGTCATCAGCAGTGCATTGCGGGGCGCGAGTTATAGTTAGCTGAACTAACTATAACGGGGGAATTTCTATGGTTTTGTATGAGTGAAATGTCCAACTAACTATAACGCCCCTGAAACCTATGGATTTTTCAGTGAATTTCTAAGGTTTTTTAAATGCTAATTTCTAACTATAACGTGCCTGAAACCTATGGTTTTTTCAGTGAATTTCAAAGGTTTTTTAAATGCTAATTTCTAACGATAACATGCCTGAAACCTATGGTTTTTTCAGTGAATTTCAAAGGTTTTTTAAATGCTAATTTCTAACTATGCCTACAAAGGTAGGACATGTGAAGAAAGAGGAAGAAAAGCGCACAAAGAAGCAAGACAAATGCAGAAAGAGGCAACAGAAGTCCCGAAAGACGAAGAAAAGTGCAAGAAGAAGCAAGAGATGTGCAGAAAGAACCAACAGAGGAGCAGAAAGTCCTCTTGTGCCCCCAACTTTTTGCTGACGGGTACTGGTGGTAACTGACTCTGACTAACCGGCCCTAGAGCCAGTGCTATGCTAAAAGACACTTAGAATACATTGAAAACACCTACATACACTAGGGAACACTATGCGTTGAGGTACCCCTGTGATTAGCATGACCTCCTCTGTATTTGCCATGAGTTAGTGCCTGGGTCATTGGATGAGTACATGGGTCATGACTGGATGATTAGAGTACTGCAAGGAGAGTGGATGGTGAATTTATAAACGCTTGTGTTTTGGCGGAGTGATTGGATAAGGACATGGAACTGGTTGGGTGATTGGAGGAGTGCATGGGTAGTGACAAGGAGATGGCTGGACTGCATCAGTAGTCCTCAGGGGATTGTAGCAGTGCATGTGTTAGTGCCTGCGTCATTGCATGAGTCCATGGGTAGTGACTGGATGATTAGAGTACTGCAAGGAGAGTGCATGGTGAATTTATAAGTGCTTGCGTTTTGGCGGAGTGATTGGATAAGTACATGGTGCTTGCTGGGTGATTGGAGGAGTGCATGGGTAGTGACAGGGCGATGGCTGGACTGCATCAGTAGTGCTCAGGGTATTGTAGTAGTGCATGAGTTAGTGCATGGGTCATTGCATGAGTGCATGGGTACTGACTGGATGATTAGAGTACTGCAAGGAGAGTGCATGGTGAATCTATAAGTGCTTGGGTTTCGGCGGAGTGATTGGATAAGTACATGGTGCTGGCTGGGTGATTGGAGGAGTGCATCGTAGTGACAAAGAGATGGCTGGGCTGCATCAGTAGTGCTCAGGGGATTGTAGCAGTGCATGTGTTAGTGCCTGGGTCATTGCATGAGTACATGGGTAGTGACTGGATGATTAGAGTACTGCAAGGAGAGTGCATGGTGAATTTATAAGTGCTTGTGTTTTGGCGGAGTGATTGGATAAGTACATGGTGCTCGCTGGGTGATTGGAGGAGTGCATGGGTAGTGACAGGGCGATGGCTGGACTGCATCAGTAGTGCTCAGGGTATTGTAGCAGTGCATGAGTTAGTGCATGGGTCATTGCATGAGTGCATGGGTACTGACTGGGTGATTAGAGTAATGCAAGGAGAGTGCATGGTGAATTTATAAGTGCTTGGGTTTTGGCGGAGTGATTGGATAAGTACATGGTGCTCGCTGGGTGATAGGAGGAGTGCATGGGTAGTGACAGGGCGATGGCTGGACTGCATCAGTAGGGCTCAGATTATTGTAGCAGTGCATGAGTTAGTGCATGGGTCATTGCATGAGTGCATGGGTACTAACTGGATGATTAGAATACTGCAAGGAGAGTGCATGGTGAATTTATAAGTGCTTGGGTTTTGGCGGAGTGATTGGATAAGTACACACATGTCACATCAGGCCCGCCCCCTCCCTTCACCACTGTGCAAACGCGCCCCCTGGCGGGTTTTAAGTTGGGGGTTTAATTCCCCTTGAATCCTGAGGGTCCCTGGGAGCCAACTAGCCCACCAGGTACCTCCAGTAAGCGCCACAGAGCTGCGTTGCAGAGAGGTGGTCCTAGGCCACTCCCCTCTTTACACCTCTCTGCAACGCAGCTCTGTGGCGCTTACTGGAGGTACCTAGTGGGCTAGTTGGACCCAAGGGACCCTCAGGATTCAAGGGGACTTAAACCCCCAACTTACAACGCGCCAGAGAGCCTGTTTGCACAGTGGTGAAGGGAGCGGGTGGCGCCTGATGTGACAAGTGTGCAAAAGCACCCGTGGCGCATTTTAAGTTGGGAGATTAAGTCCCCTTGAATACTGAGAGTCCCTAAGGCCCAACTAGCCCACCAGGTATGTCCAATAAGCACCACAGAGCTGTGTTGCAGAGAGGTGGTCCGAGACCACGCCCCTTTTTACACCTCTCTGCAACGCAACTCTGTTGCACTTACTGAAGGTACCTGGTGGGCTAGTTGGCCCCCAGGGACCCTCAGGATACAAGGGGACTTAATCCCCCAACTTAAAACGCACCACGGAGCGCGTTTGCACACTTGTCACATCAGGCCCCGCCCCCTCCATTCACCACTGTGCAAACGCGCCCCGTGGCGCATTTTAAGTTGGGGGATTAAGTACCTTGAATCCTGAGGTCCCTGGAGTTCAACTAGCCCACCAGGTACCTCCAGTAAGCGCCACAGAGCTGCGTTGCAGAGAGGTGGTCTGAGGCCACGCCCCTTTTTACACCTCTCTGCAACGCAGCTCTGTGGCACTTACTGGAGGTGCCTGGTGGGCTAGTTGGACCCCAGGGACCCTCAGGATTCAAGGGGACTTAATCCCCCAACTTAAAACAAGCCTCGGGCGTG
Source organism: Calotriton arnoldi (assembly GCA_963921515.1). NCBI lineage: Eukaryota > Metazoa > Chordata > Amphibia > Caudata > Salamandridae > Calotriton > Calotriton arnoldi. Next base: position 30,150 of record CAWUFW010020320.1, on the reverse strand, counting down.
TTTGCACACATGTCACCTCAGGCCCCGCCCCCTCCCTTCACCACTGTGCAATTGCGCCCGTGGCGCGTTTTACGTTGGGGAATTAACTCCCCTTGAATCCTGAGGGTCCCTGGGGTCCAACTAGCCCACCAGGTACCTCCAGTAAGCGCCACAGAGCTGCGTTGCAGAGAGGTGTAAAAAGGGGCGTGGCCTGGACCACCTCTCTGCAACACAGGCCTGTGGGGCTTACTGGAGGTACCTGGTGGGCTAGTTGGCCCCCAGGGGCCCTCAGGATTGAAGGGGAATTAATTCCCCAACTTAAAACGCGCCACAGGGCGTGTTTGCACACATGTCACCTCAGGCCCCGCCCCCTCCCTTCACCACTGTGCAAACGCGCCCCATGGCGCGTTTTAAGTTGGGGGATAAAGTCCCCTTGAATACTGAGGATCCCTGGGGTCCAACTAGCCCACCAGGTACCTCCAGTTAGCGCCACAGAGCTGCGTTGCAGAGAGGTGAAAAAAGGGGCGTGGCCTGGACCACCTCTCTGCAACGTAGGCCTGTGGGGCTTACTGGAGGTACCTGGTGGGCTAGTTGGCCCCCAGGGACCCTCAGGATTGAAGAGGAATTAATTCCCCAACTTTAAACGCGCCACAGGGCGTGTTTGCACATATGACACCTCAGGCCCCGGCCCCTCCCTTCACCACTGTGCAAACGCACCCCGTGGCGCGTTTTAAGTTGGGGGATAAAGTCCCCTTGAATCCTGAGTGTCCCTGGGGTCCAACTAGCCCACCAGGTACCTCCAGTAAGCGCCACAGAGCTGCGTTGCATAGAGGTGGAAAAAGGGGCGTGGCCTGGACCACTTCTCTGCAACACAGCCCTGTGGCGCTTACTGGAGGTACCTGGTGGGCTAGTTGGCCCCCAGGGACCCCCAGTATTGAAGGGGGATTAATTCCGCAACTTAAAACGCACCACAGGGCGCGTTTGCAGAATGTTGCTGGGAGGGGGCGGGGCCTCCGGCACGATCGCGTCTTTTTTTTTGTTTTTTTCTTTTAAGAAGGGGAGCTGTGTGGCCCCCCTTTCTTTCCTATTTTATGGGCCCTGGGGACCCCATCCCCCAGGGACTGACCCCTTTTTTTAAAAAAAATTGAAGTGGGCCGAGTGGCCCCCCTCCCGAGGCCATATTCGGCCCCGGGGACCCCATCCCCTGGGGCATGGCCAGTGTTTTTTTTTAAATTTTATTTATTTGGAGGGGGGCTGCGTGGCCCCCCTCCTCAGGCCATTTATGGCACCGGGGACCCCATCCCCCGGGGCCGGCCTTTGCATGTTTTTTATTTTTTTTATTTTTTTCTTACGGGGGAGGGGGGCCGCTTGGCCCCCCTCCCAGGCCCTATCCGTTTGGGACCGTGGGGGGAGCCGAAATGCCCCCACGGTCCCGCCGGCTCCCCGCGTCCTGCAGGAGCCGGCATTGCTTTTCCACATGGGGAGCTGCTAACATGCAGCTCCCCGTGTGGAAAAGCAATCTGCTTTGCTTCATTGAAGCGAGAGCAGGTTTCCCTCCTCTCGCTTCAATGAAGCAAAGCAGTTTGCAATGACAGGGTGGGAGCCGTGCGGCTCCCGCCCTGTCATTGCAAACAGCAGTGTCCCGGGGGTGAGCACCCCGGGACACTGCAGGAGCCGGCCCTGGGATGTGGCGGTCCCCAGGGCCATCACAGGCTCCAGGAGGGGGGCCGCGCGGCCCCCCTCCCTTCAATTGCAAAGCCCCGGGGGGTGGTGGTCCCCGGGGTTTGGGGGTCCGTTACGGACCCCCAAATTTGAATTTTAGTGCCCCGGGAAGGTGGTGGTCCCTGGGGCGTGTGGGGGGCTCGAGCCCCCCCCACACAGGTATCGGAAAGTTTAGACACGGCTACAGCCCAAACTGCTGAACGGAATTACACCACATTTGGCAAAAAGGTAGCCCTTGGTTCAGAAAGCGCCCTTCTTTTAAATGGTGTAAATCCGTTCAGTAGTTCCTGAGAAATTAAAAAAATAGAGGTCAAAAAATCAATTTCCCATAGGAAACTTTAGTCACGGTTACAGCCAAAACTGCTGAACGGAATTACACCAAATTTGGCAAAAAGGTAGTGCTTGGTTCAGAAAACGCCCTTTTTTTTAAATGGTGTAAATCCGTTCAGTAGTTTTCGAGATATTAAAGGAAAAAAATCTTTATATATCTGGGCGGGACCTAACTACACAAGCACGAGTTTGGCTCTAATTGGCTGCCAACACTTCAATCTAGGAAGTGTTGGCAGCCATCTTGGTGCAATGCTTTTTAGGTGTCGCCTAGCGACACAGCACATGGGCTGCACACTACACAAACACCACTGCACTGCCCTAAACCCTAAAACACTACCCCAGCATGACCCCCTATACTGCACGAACACCACTGCACTGCCCTAAACCCTAAAACACTACCCCAGCACGACCCCCTACACTGCCCGAACACCACTGCACTGCCCTAAACCCTAAAACACTACCCCCAGCACAGCCCCCTACACTGCCCGAACACCACTGCACTGCCCTAAACCCTGAAACACCACCCCCAGCACGACCCCCTACACTGCGCAAACACCACTGGACTGCCCTAAACCCTGAAACATCACCCCCAGCAAGACCCCCTACACTGCCCGAACACCACTGCCCTAAACCCTGAAACACTACCCCCAGCAAGACCCCCCTACACTACCTGAACACCACTGCACTGCCCTAAACCCTGAAACACCACCCCCAGCATGACCCCCTACACTGCCCGAACACCACTGCACTGCCCTAAACCCTGAAACACCACCCCAGCACGACCCCCTACACTGCCCGAACACCACTGCACTACCCTAAACCCTGAAACACCATCCTCAGCACGACCCCCTACACTGCCCGAACACCACTGCACTGCCCTAAACTCTGAAACACCAGCCCCAGCACGACTCCCTACACTGCCCGAACACCACTGCACTGCCCTAAACCCTGAAACACCAGCCACAGCACGACCCCTACACTGCCCGAACGCCACTGCACTACCCTAAACCCTGAAACACCATCCTCAGCACGACCCCCTACACTGCCCGAACACCACTGCACTGCCCTAAACTCTGAAACACCAGCCCCAGCACGACTCCCTACACTGCCCGAACACCACTGCACTGCCCTAAACCCTGAAACACCAGCCCCAGCACGACCCCCTACACTGCCCGAACGCCACTGCACTGCCCTAAACCCTGAAACACTACCCCCTGCATGACCCCGTACACTGCCTGAACACCACTGCACTGCCCTAAACCCTGAATCACCATACCCAGCACGACCCCCTACACTGCCCGAACACCACTGCACTGCCCTAAACCCTGAAACACCACCCCCTGCACGACCCCCTACACTGCCCGAACATCACTGCACTGCCCTAAACCCTGAAACACCACCCCCAGCATGGCCCCCTACACTGCCCGAACACCACTGCTCTGCCCAAAACCCTAAAACAATAGCCCCAGCACGACCCCCTACACTGCCCGAACACCACTGCACTGCCCTAAACCCTGAAACACTAGCCCCAGCACGACCCCCTACATTGCCCGAACACCACTGCACTGCCCTATACCCTGAAACACCAGCCCCAGCACGACCCCCTAAATTGCCAGAACACCACTGCACTGCCCTAAAGCCTGAAACACCAGCCTCAGCACGACCCCCTACACTGCCCGAACACCACTGCACTGCCCTAAACCCTGAAACACCAGCCCCAGCACGACCCCCTACACTGCCCGAACACCACTGCACTGCCCTAAACCCTGAAACACCAGCCCCAGCACGACCCCTACACTGCCCGAACGCCACTGCACTGCCCTAAACCCTGAAACACCAGCCTCAGCACGACCCCCTACACTGCCCGAACACCACTGCACTGCCCTAAACCCTGAAACACCAGCCCCAGCACGACCCCCTACACTGCCCGAACACCACTGCACTGCCCTAAACCCTGAAACACCAGCCCCAGCACGACCCCCTACACTGCCCGAACGCCACTGCACTGCTCTAAACCCTGAAACACCACCCCCTGCATGATCCTGTACACTGCGCGAACACCACTGCACTGCCCTAAACCCTGAAACACCATACCCAGCACGACCCCCTACACTGCCCGAACACCACTGCACTGCCCTAAACCCTGAAACACCAACCCTGCACGACCCCCTACACTGCCCGAACACCACTGCACTGCCCTAAACCCTGAAACACCACCCCAGAACGACCACCCTACACTGCCCGAACACCACTGCGCTGCCCTAAACCCTGAAACACTGCCCCCAGCAAGACCCCCTACACTGCCCGAACACCACTGCACTGCCCTAAACCCTGAAACATCACCCCCAGCAAGACCCCCTACACTGCCTGAACACCACTGCCCTAAACCCAGAAACACCACCCCCAGCAAGACCCCCTACACTGCCCGAACACCACTGCACTGCCGTAAACCCTGAAACACCACCCCCAGCACGACCCCCTACACTGCCTGAACACCACTGCTCTGCCCAAAACCCTGAAACACCAGCCCCGCAAGACCCCCTACACTGCCCGAACACCACTGCACTGCCCTAAACCCTGAAACATCACCCCCAGCAAGACCCCCTACACTGCCTGAACACCACTGCCCTAAACCCAGAAACACCACCCCCAGCAAGACCCCCTACACTTCCCAAACACCACTGCACTGCCGTAAACCCTGAAACACCACCCCCAGCACGACCCCCTACACTGCCCGAACACCACTGCACTGCCCTAAACCCTGAAACACCAGCCCCAGCATGACCCCCTACACTGCCCGAACACCACTGCTCTGCCCAAAACCCTGAAACACCAGCCCCGCAGGACCCCCTATACTGCCTGAACACCACTGCACTGCCCTAAACCCTGAAACATCACCCCCAGCAAGACCCCCTACACTGCCTGAACACCACTGCCCTAAACCCAGAAACACCACCCCCAGCAAGACCCCCTACACTGCCCGAACACCACTGCACTGCCGTAAACCCTGAAACACCACCCCCAGCACGACCCCCTACACTGCCCGAACACCACTGCCCTGCCCTAAACCCTGAAACACCACCTCCAGCACGACCCCCTACACTGCCCGAACACTACTGCACTGCCCTAAACCCTGAAACACCAGCCCCAGCACGACCCCCTAAACTGCCCGAACACCACTGCACTGCCCTAAACCCTGAAACACCAGCCCCAGCACGACCCCCTACACTGCCCGAACACCACTGCACTGCCCTAAACCCTGAAACACCAGCCCCAGCACGACCCCCTATGTAGGAAGGTGGAATCTGACTATATGGTTGCCCCCACTTTTTTTATGGTGTTTTGCTGGTTTATGACTTAGTTGGACTGGGATCCTGCTATTCAGGGCCCCAGTCTATCTGCTTTCTCTGTAAAAAGGTTTCCATGTGCCTTAGGCACATCTCTGATTGGAATCTGGAGTGCCCTTATAAGTCCCTAGTATATGGTATACTATGTACCAAGGGCATAGGTACCTCAGAGGCCTACCAGGGGCTGCAGCATGTATTATGCCACCCCTGGAAGGCCATCCAAACTGACACCACAGGTCTGCTACTGCAGCCTGGGTAAGGTGGTGCATGCACCCCTTACTGTGATATAGGTTACCTATATCACTAAATACATACACACATATAAACCTATAAGTCACTCCTAAGGCAGGCCTTATCAATCCTGAAGGCAGAGTGCGTGGTTCCTATGTGAGAGGGTGCCCCTGCATGAGCAGGGCCCCTCTGCAGCGGTCGGAGACCCTTCTCTGATGCTGTTTGTAGTGCAGCCTGACCATATACTCTTAAGCGCATTATAACCTCGCGTTAAATGCTAACTTTGGAATGGCTGCACCTAAACATGTCGTGTTTGGTGTCAAACATCTTGGAATACTACCCCCCACCAATTCTGGTGGCGGGGGTAGCATTCCACCCTTCTAGAGGGAGAGACATGTTAACCCTGGCCTGGCCGGTAACTTCTTTCTAAAGCCTGGCATCACAAAATGGATGCTACTGCCACAGACACAAGTCTGGCCTCCTGCTGCTGGACGAAACTCCGGCAGGGGAGGCCTGGACAATAGGTTTCCTGTCCCAGGGAGGTGTGACCACCTCCCCAGACAGGATAATGTGTATTGGGGCTGGGCGGGAGCACTTTCTGGTGCTTTGAAGTCCTGCACTGGGGGCACACTTGGTGTCCCTGTGCATACCCCAGTTCAAACCGGATCAGGGGCTTGCAGCCCCTGCTTTGGCATGAACTGGACAAAGGGAAAGGGGTGTAGCCACCCCTCTGCCCTGACCCACCCATAGGTGGGGCCACAGAGTAGTCCAACCCCTATCCTTAGTATAAGTATAGGAACCCAGTCCTTAGGACTTTAGATTATCCCTGGACGAAACTCTGAAACTGAATCCTGGACCTTCGACGCTCTACTCACGATTAGAGGACAGAAGAATCTCCCTTGGGGTCAAGGAGTGACTCCCCTGCTTGGCAGGCACCAAAGAAGCATCTGTCCGGTTCGCATTTCTGAAGCTCCCGTCGGACGCCGAAGTCATCGCATCACCAGAGGTGGATTCTCAGACTTCCCCGAGGCTACCCTGAGTCCCCAGCAAAGCTGAGGCCCGTGGCTATTGTGGGTGACTTGAGACCGTGACCCCTGGACACCGAGCACATTTGCAAGTGCATCCTCTTCTGGGTCTCCCAAGAAGTCGTGCTTTGGGCTCCGAGTAGCCCTAGCCTCCAGCACCAACTGCATTGAAGATCTCTGGCCCCCACTCCACAAGAGTCCTGTAAGCCAGATCCACGTGCGGCGTCATGAGGCTCCTTTGCGGTCGCTAGCCCGTTGGCTAGTAGCCCTTAACGAAGGCCAATCTTTTCCTAACTTGGCATCCTGGTTGCTCCGGGCCTGCCCTCACTTACCCTCGCTGGGTGAGTTCCCCAGACCTTGCTGGTCTGCACCATCGACGATCTTCCTCTGCATCGAGACTTGCCGTTGCCAAGGCTTGTTGGGTCCAATCCGGTCGCCGACACCTCAGCACTCGACAGACATCGTGTACCAGCCTGAATCCTGCACCTGGTCGCCGACAACGCCTCCTGGACCTCGTGGCTGAAGAGTCAAGACGACTGTCAATGCACCTGAAGCACTCGACATCGGTGGGCATCTGTCCATCGCCTTCCTGGTCACTGGCTAGTGACCCAGACTCTGTCCCCTCTGCTTTCAGGTTCTTCAGAACTCCGATCCACTCTTGGATCCACCCGGACACTTTTCACTTGGTCGCCAGCAGCACTTTGCAGCAGATCGCCATTCAAATCGACGACGAAACCCGACCCCGAAAGGCACCTATGCACCCGGCTTCCCTGGGTGAGGTAACACGAGTACTCCGGTGCTCCCGTGGGTAGAGACTCTTCAAAGTCCTAGATCTCAAAGGGTTTGGTCCAAGTCCTCTTTTAAGTGTCCCTTTTCTCTAATTTCCCGATCACGACTTTCTCCATAGAAGTCAACGGCGTATCGCGGTTGTGTATTTACACTGCACGCGTCTCCCGTGGGTCCCCTGTGTCACTACCTTGGGTGGTTCCTTGTGGTCCAAGCACTTCTAGAGGCTCTAGGCCTAGTGTCTAGTTCAGTCGTGGTTCGTATACCACTTTATTGGTATATGGTTTGGTACGCCCCTAGGGCCCAAACGTGTATTTGTGCTATTACTGTGTTTAAATAACTTCTAACTTATGTACTTCGAACTCTAGCCTCATAAAGAGACTAGAGGGGTGTGTTTAGCAATAAATACATATATTTTGAATATATACCTGGTGTGGTGCTCTTTCATTTGATCACTCAAGAGATTATAGACTGGTAAAACAAGCTGCTTTACATTCCTTCAAGACTTAGCCTGAAGGCTGCTCTCCATAGCTACCACTAGGATAGCTTTCAATAAGGTTGTCTTTAACCTATCTCCAATAAGGGGTTGTTTGGACTGGTGCAAGGTGCCCACTATAATTAGTGGACAGCATATACCAGGCCAACTTCTCACATTGGTGTGCAGCGTGTGGGATTCCAGCTTGCTATTGTTTTACCAGATAATCTCAATTGAATTGATCAACTGAAAACCACTAAAGGTACCTAAGGTACATATAATTTAAGCTTAGAATACAGTAAGTTCTACTGAACTTAGAGTTGTGTGTTAAGGGATAGCACAACCCTTTCTACAACTCAAGAGAGTTTAGTAGGCCACACTAGAGTAGGTAGTGCATACACCACACCACACTAGTAATGTCTTTAAGGGTAGGATCTAAAGAATCCTTGCAGGAAGCCATTGAGCTTCCACCCTCCAAGTATGATACACTCCCATTCTTGGAATTGAGAGCTTTATGCAACTTGAGAAAAATAAGGACAGGCCAAAGCCCCACCACCCAACACCTCAAGGAGTTGTTGGTGGCTTATGACCTTAGTAAGCCCTTGGGGACTGAAGGGGTAGGAGCTGAGGGTGGGGCAGAAGATGAGGATGGGACCAGGGGTACCAGTACCCCCAGCCCCCCTCTGAAACTGGCCAGGAGGGCGACAATGGCCCTGACCTGGATAATCCAATCCCTCCTGAGGAAGATGAAGAGGATGATCAGAATGATGCCCTCTTTGTCCCCCCAGGAAGGATTATGAGTGTGCCCAGAAGGTCTAGGTCTCCTTCTCAGGAGTCTAACCACTCTGGCACCTCAATAGGGAGCTCTGTCTCATCTCATAGGAGGGAATCCTCTCATGAGAGAAGAAAGAGGCTGGTTCAATATGAGGAAGCTCAGCTTGAACTCAAAAAGAAGCAACTGGCTATAGACAGGGAGTCCCTAGATCTCTTTAGAGAGAGAAGAAAGTTGGGACTAGAGTCCCATGGTGGCAGCAATATCCCTAGAGATAGGGAAAGGTCTTATGACCATAGAAACCTAAACAAGATTGTCCCTCCCTACCAGAGTGGGGATGACATCCACAAATGGATAACTGCACTGGAGAGGGCCTGTAAAGTTCAGAAGGTCCCCCAGAGGCAGTGGGCAGCAATCTTGTGGCTCTCCTTTGCAGACAAAGGTAGAGACAAGCTCCTCACTGTAAGAGAAGAGGATGCTGACAATTACACAGTCTTGAAGAGTGCTCTGATAGATGGGTTTGGCCTAACCACTGAACAGTATAGGTTGAAGTTCAGAGACACCCAAAAGCTCAGACTCAAGACTGGGTTGATTTTGTAGATTGTGCTACAAAGGCTCTGGAAGGTTGGATACATGGCAACAAAGTGCATGACTTTTTAGGATTGTACAATTTGATTATGAGGGAGCAGATCCTTAATAATTGTCAAAACCAGCTTTTGCACCAGTATCTGGTGGACTCTGATCTGACCTCTCCCCAAGAATTGGGAAAGAAGGCAGACAAATGGGTCAGAACCAGAGTAAAAACTAGAAATCAGGGTGGTGACCAGAAGAAAGATTCTACTAAGTCCCAAGAGAAAGGTGGGGATAAATCTAAGGATAAGTCCCCTACAGGGCCCCAAAATTCCTCTTCTGGGGGTGGGTCCCAAACTATTTCCTCTCCTGAAAAGAAACCATATTGCCAAGTCTGTAAAAGGCCTGGGCACTGGAAAACTGATCCCAGTTGCCCCAGGATTGGCAATAAAGAAAATGTTCCTCCCACAACTACTACCACCCCTCCTGGTACTACCAGTAGTAATCCTCCAGTTGGGAGTAGTGCACCCAAAAAGTTGGGTGCTTTTGCAAGAGGAACAGAGGTGAGCCCTAGTTTAGACAGGGACCCCTCAACAGACTCCTCTGACTCTGATGGTGGTATAGGATTTGCCACCTTTACCATGGGTCCCACAGCGTTGGGCAGGTACAGATTGGAGCCAATAATTAATGGTCAGAAAGCTGTGGCATTTAGGGACACAGGGGCTAGTGTCACCATGGTGGCAGGGAAGCTAGTCCCCCCTCACCAGTTTTTACCTGAGTTTAAATACCAGGTGACCAACATTGATGGTGTCAGAACAGATCACCCCATGGCCATAGTCAATCTCAGCTGGGAGGGGGTCACAGGCCCAAAGAGAGTGGCAGTGTCCCCCACCTTACCTGTAGATTGCCTGATGGGCAATGATTTGGAAATTTCAGCCTGGGCTGAAGTTGAACACCAAACCCATCTTAGGATGTTGGGCGTCCCTGTAAAGGTTAGTGGGGCTGTGATGGCCACAGCCCCAGCCCAAGAATTTGGAGAGATGGAGCCTGAAAGAATGGCCCACTCTCCCCCAAAAGAGAGCACAAGGGTTGAAGAAAAGTCTTCTTCCCTCCAGACAGTAGGTAAGGGTCAGCCTCCTCAGGGAACTGACCCTACCCCTAGTGAAGGAACTGCCCCAGAGGTAGTCAGGCCTGGCCTGGCCACACCCCTGATGGCAGAGGACCCTTCCAAGGTGGTACCCAGTCTGGAGCAGGTAACCTGCCCCTCTCTACCCTGCCTCAGCCAGCCCAGGGCTGCAGAGGTCAGGGAGGTCAGTGGACCCCCAGGGCCCCCTGTCCAGAGGAACCCCCCATCAGCAGATTAGGGGCACCCAGTCTAGTAGCCCTAGCCAGGTGAAAACTCCTCTACACACTGAGGGATCCCCCATGCCTTTATGTAGGGACCTCCCCCAGAAGGACTCTGGTAGGCAAGGGCAAACCTGGGACCTGAAGGTTCCAAACCTGCCCTGTCCCTCCAGTAGTCCATCCAAAGGGACCCAACCCCCAGCTGTAGGCAGCCAAAGGTTGACCCTTAGAGCAAAGTGCAACTCAGTCATGGAAAGACAGGCATACATGGTGACCAGTGATCTGAGGAAGCTGAGGCCAACATTCCTAGGGCCTCACTTCCCTACTCAGACACCTCACCAGCCTTGTACTTTACCTAAGCACACCACAGGTAGTGATTCCCCATGGTGGAGACCCTCTCATACCCTTAGGGTGAGGGATTGCTTAGTGGGCCATAAGACAGGGGGCAACCATGCTAGTGCAGGTGCTTCCTTATATGACCACTTAGTCAATGAAGGCTCAACTGGCCAAGGTTAGCCTTATCTCCTTTCGTTTGGGGGGGGTTATGTAGGAAGGTGGAATCTGACTATATGGTTGCCCCCACTTTTTTATGGTGTTTTGCTGGTTTATGACTTAGTTGGACTGGGATCCTGCTATTCAGGGCCCCAGTCTATCTGCTTTCTCTGTAAAAAGGTTTCCATGTGCCTTAGGCACATCTCTGATTGGAATCTGGAGTGCCCTTATAAGTCCCTAGTATATGGTATACTATGTACCAAGGGCATAGGTACCTCAGAGGCCTACCAGGGGCTGCAGCATGTATTATGCCACCCCTGGAAGGCCATCCAAACTGACACCACAGGTCTGCTACTGCAGCCTGGGTAAGGTGGTGCATGCACCCCTTACTGTGATATAGGTTACCTATATCACTAAATACATACACACATATAAACCTATAAGTCACTCCTAAGGCAGGCCTTATCAATCCTGAAGGCAGAGTGCGTGGTTCCTATGTGAGAGGGTGCCCCTGCATGAGCAGGGCCCCTCTGCAGCGGTCGGAGACCCTTCTCTGATGCTGTTTGTAGTGCAGCCTGACCATATACTCTTAAGCGCATTATAACCTCGCGTTAAATGCTAACTTTGGAATGGCTGCACCTAAACATGTCGTGTTTGGTGTCAAACATCTTGGAATACTACCCCCCGCCAATTCTGGCGGCGGGGGTAGCATTCCACCCTTCTAGAGGGAGAGACATGTTAACCCTGGCCTGGCCGGTAACTTCTTTCTAAAGCCTGGCATCACAAAATGGATGCTACTGCCACAGACACAAGTCTGGCCTCCTGCTGCTGGACGAAACTCCGGCAGGGGAGGCCTGGACAATAGGTTTCCTGTCCCAGGGAGGTGTGACCACCTCCCCAGACAGGATAATGTGTATTGGGGCTGGGCGGGAGCACTTTCTGGTGCTTTGAAGTCCTGCACTGGGGGCACACTTGGTGTCCCTGTGCATACCCCAGTTCAAACCGGATCAGGGGCTTGCAGCCCCTGCTTTGGCGTGAACTGGACAAAGGGAAAGGGGTGTAGCCACCCCTCTGCCCTGACCCACCCATAGGTGGGGCCACAGAGTAGTCCAACCCCTATCCTTAGTATAAGTATAGGAACCCAGTCCTTAGGACTTTAGATTATCCCTGGACGAAACTCTGAAACTGAATCCTGGACCTTCGACGCTCTACTCACGATTAGAGGACAGAAGAATCTCCCTTGGGGTCAAGGAGTGACTCCCCTGCTTGGCAGGCACCAAAGAAGCATCTGTCCGGTTCGCATTTCTGAAGCTCCCGTCGGACGCCGAAGTCATCGCATCACCAGAGGTAGATTCTCAGACTTCCCCGAGGCTACCCTGAGTCCCCAGCAAAGCTGAGGCCCGTGGCTATCGTGGGTGACTTGAGACCGTGACCCCTGGACACCGAGCACATTTGCAAGTGCATCCTCTTCTGGGTCTCCCAAGAAGTCGTGCTTTGGGCTCCGAGTAGCCCTAGCCTCCAGCACCAACTGCACCGAAGATCACTGGCCCCCACTCCACGAGTGTCCTGTAAGCCAGATCCACGTGCGGCGTCATGAGGCTCCTTCGCGGTCGCTAGCCCGTTAGCTAGTAGCCCTTAACGAAGGCCAATCTTTTCCTAACTTGGCATCCTAGTTGCTCCAGGCCTGCCCTCACTTACCCTCGCTGGGTGAGTTCCCCAGACCTTGCTGGTCTTTACCATCGACAGTCTTCCTCTGCATCGAGACTTGCCGTTGCCAAGGCTTGTTGGGTCCAATCCGGTCGCCGACACCTCAGCACTCGACAGACATTGTGTACCAGCCGGAATCCTGCTCCTGGTCGCCGACAACGCCTCCTGGACCTCGTGGCTGAAGAGTCAAGAAGACTGTCAACGCACCTGAAGCACTCGACATCGGTGGGCATCTGTCCATCGCCTTCCTGGTCACTGGCTAGTGACCCAGACTCTGTCCCCTCTGCTTTCAGGTTCTTCAGAACTCTGATCCACTCTTGGATCCACCCGGACACTTTTCACTTGGTCGCCAGCAGCACTTTGCAGCAGATCGCCATTCAAATCGACGACGAAACCCGACCCCGAAAGGCACCTATGCACCCGGCTTCCCTGGGTGAGGTAACACGAGTACTCCGGTGCTCCCGTGGGTAGAGACTCTTCAAAGTCCTAGATCTCAAAGGGTTTGGTCCAAGTCCTCTTTTAAGTGTCCCTTTTCTCTAATTTCCCGATCACGACTTTCTCCATAGAAGTCAACGGCGTATCGCGGTTGTGTATTTACACTGCACGCGTCTCCCGTGGGTCCCCTGTGTCACTACCTTGGGTGGTTCCTTGTGGTCCAAGCACTTCTAGAGGCTCTAGGCCTAGTGTCTAGTTCAGTCGTGGTTCTTATACCACTTTATTGGTATATGGTTTGGTACGCCCCTAGGGCCCAAACGTGTATTTGTGCTATTACTGTGTTTAAATAACTTCTAACTTATGTACTTCGAACTCTAGCCTCATAAAGAGACTAGAGGGGTGTGTTTAGCAATAAATACATATATTTTGAATATATACCTGGTGTGGTGCTCTTTCATTTGATCACTCAAGAGATTATAGACTGGTAAAACAAGCTGCTTTACATTCCTTCAAGACTTAGCCTGAAGGCTGCTCTCCATAGCTACCACTAGGATAGCTTTCAATAAGGTTGTCTTTAACCTATCTCCAATAAGGGGTTGTTTGGACTGGTGCAAGGTGCCCACTATAATTAGTGGACAGCATATCCCAGGCCAACTTCTCACACCCTACACTGCCCGAACACCACTGCACTGCCCTAAACCCTGAAACACCAGCCCCAGCACGACCCCCTACACTGCCCGAACACCACTGCACTGCCCTGAACCCTGAAACACCAGCCCCAGCAAGACCCCCTACACTGCCCGAACACCACTGCACTGCCCTAAACCCTGAAACACCACCCCCAGCAAGACCCCCTACACTACCCGAACACCACAGCACTAAACCCTGAAAAACCACCCCCAGCAAGACCCCCTACAATGGCCGAACACCACTGCAGTGCCCTAAACCCTGAAACACAACCCCCTGCACGACCCCCTACACTGCCCGAACACCACTGCACTGCCCTAAACCCTGAAACACCACCCCCAGCACGACCCCCTACACTTCCCGAACACCACTGCACTGCCCTAAACCCTAAACACCACCCCCAGCACAACCCCCTACTCTGCCCGAACACCACTGCTCTGCCCTAAACCCTAAAACACTACCCCCAGCACGACCCCCTACACTGCCCGAACCACTGCACTGCCCTAAACCCTGAAACACCACCCCCAGCACGACCCCCTACACTGCCCGAACACCACTGCACTGCCCTAAACCCTGAAACACCACCCCCAGTGTGAGAAGTTGGCCTGGTATATGCTGTCCACTAATTATAGTGGGCACCTTGCACCAGTCCAAACAACCCCTTATTGGAGATAGGTTAAAGACAACCTTATTGAAAGCTATCCTAGTGGTAGCTATGGAGAGCAGCCTTCAGGCTAAGTCTTGAAGGAATGTAAAGCAGCTTGTTTTACCAGTCTATAATCTCTTGAGTGATCAAATGAAAGAGCACCACACCAGGTATATATTCAAAATATATGTATTTATTGCTAAACACACCCCTCTAGTCTCTTTATGAGGCTAGAGTTTGAAAGTACATGTGAGAAGTTGGCCTGGCATATGCTGTCCACTAATTATAGTGGGCACCTTGCACCAGTCCAAACAACCCCTTATTGGAGATAGGTTAAAGACAACCTTATTGAAAGCTATCCTAGTGGTAGCTATGGAGAGCAGCCTTCAGGCTAAGTCTTGAAGGAATGTAAAGCAGCTTGTTTTACCAGTCTATAATCTCTTGAGTGATCAAATGAAAGAGCACCACACCAGGTATATATTAAAAATATATGTATTTATTGCTAAACACACCCCTCTAGTCTCTTTATGAGGCTAGAGTTCGAAGTACATAAGTTAGAAGTTATTAAATCACAGTAATAGCACAAATACACGTTTGGGCCCTAGGGGCGTACCAAACCATATACCAATAAAGTGGTATGCGAACCACGACTGAACTAGACACTAGGCCTAGAGCCTCTAGAAGTGCTTGGACCACAAGGAACCACCCAAGGTAGTGACACAGGGGACCCACGGGAGACGCGTGCAGTGTAAATACACAACCGCGATACGCCGTTGACTTCAATGGAGAAAGTCGGGATCGGGAAATTAGAGAAAAGGGACACTTAAAAGAGGACTAGGACAAAACCCTTTGAGATCTAGGACTTTGAAGAGTCTCTACCCACGGGAGCACCGGAGTACTCGTGTTACCTCACCCAGGGAAGCCGGGTGCATAGGTGCCTTTCGGGGTCGGGTTTCGTCGTCGATTCGAATGGCGATCTGCTGCAAAGTGCTGATGGCGGCCAAGAGAAAAGTGTCCGGGTGGATCCAAGAGTGGATCGGAGTTCTGAAGAACCTGAAAGCAGAGGGGACAGAGTCTGGGTCACTAGCCAGTGACCAGGAAGGCGATGGACAGATGCCCACCGATGTTGAGTGCTTCAGGTGCGTTGACGGTCATCTTGACTCTTCAGCCACGAGGTCCAGGAGGCGTTGTCGGCGACCAGGAGCAGAATTCGGGCTGGTACACGATGTCTGTCGAGTGCTGAGGTGTCGGCGTCCGGATTGGACCCAACAAGCCTTGGCAACGGCAAGTCTCAGTGAAGATGTAGATCGTCGATGGTGCAGACCAGCAAGGTCTGTGGAACTCACCCAGAGAGGGTAAGTGAGGGCAGGCCTGGAGCAACCAGGATGCCAAGTTAGAAAAGGATTGGCCTTCGTTAAGGGCTACTAGCCAATGGGCTATGGACAGTGAAGGAGCCTCGTGATGCCGCACGTGGATCTGGCTTACAGGACACTCGTGGAGTGGGGGCCAGTGATCTTTGGTGCAGGTGGTGCTGGAGGCTTGGGCTACTCGGAGCCCAAAGCACGACTTCTTGGGAGACCCAGAAGAGGATGCACTTGCAAATGTGCTTTGTGTCCAGAGGTCACGGTCTCAAGTCACCCACAATAGCCACGGGCCTCAACTTTGCTGGAGATTCAGGGTAGCCTAGGGGAAGTCTGAGAATCTACCTCTGGTGATGCGATGACTTCGGCGTCCGACGGGAGCTTCAGAAATGCGAACCGGACAGATGCTTCTTTGGTGCCTGCCAAGCAGGGGAGTCACTCCTTGACCCCAAGGGAGATTCTTCTGTCCTCTAATTGTGAGTAGAGCGTCGAAGGTCCAGGATTCAGTTACAGAGTTTCGTCCAGGGATAATCTAAAGTCCTAAGGACTGGGTTCCTACCTTTATACTAAAGATAGGGGTTGGACTACTCTGTGGCCCCACCTATGGGTGGGTCAGGGCAGAGGGGTGGCTACACCCCTTTCCCTTTGTCCAGTTCGCGCCAAAGCAGGGGCTGTAAGCCCCTGATCCGGTTTGAACTGGGGTATGCACAGGGACACCAAATGTGCCCCCAGTGCAGGACTTCAAAGCACCCGAAAGTGCTCCCGCCCAGCCCCAATACACATTATCCTGTCTGGGGAGGTGGTCACACCTCCCTGGGACAGGAAACCTATTGTCCAGGCCTCCCCTGCCGGAGTTTCGTCCAGCAGCAGGAGGCCAGACTCGTGTCTGTGGCAGCAGCATCCATTTTGTGATGCCAGGGCTCTGGAAAGAAGTTACCGGACTAGTCAGAGTTAACATGTCTTTCCCTCTAGAAGGGTGGAATGCTACCCCCGCCGCCAGCATTGGCGGGGGGTAGTATTCCAAGATGTTTGACACCAAACACGACATGTTTAGGTGCAGCCATTCCAAAGTTAGCATTTTACCGCGAGGATATAATGCGCTTAAGAGTATATGGTCAGGCTGCACTACAAACAGCATCAGAGATGGTCTCCGAACGCTGCAGAGGGGCCCTGCTCATGCAGGGGCACCCTCTCACATAGGAACCATGCACTCTGCCTTTAGGATTGATAAGGCCTGCCTTAGGAGTGACTTATAGGTTTATATGTGTGTATGCATTTAGTGATATAGGTAACCTATATCACAGTAAGGGGTGCATGCACCACCTTACCCAGGCTGCAGTAGCAGACCTGTGGTGTCAGTTTGGATGGCCTTCCAGGGGTGGCATAACACATGCTCCAGCCCCTGGCAGGCCTCTGAGGTACCTATGCCCTTGGTACATAGTATACCATATACTAGGGACTTATAAGGGCACTCCAGATCCCAATCAGTGATGTGCCTAAGGCACATGGAAACCTTTTACAGAGAAAGCAGATAGACTGGGGCCCTGAATAGCAGGATCCCAGTCCAACTAAGTCATAAACCAGCAAAACACCATAAAAAAAGTGGGGGCAACCATATAGTCAGATTCCACCTTCCTACATAACCCCCCAAATGAAAGGAGATAAGGCTAACCTTGGCCAGTTGAGCCTTCATTGACTAAGTGGTCATATAAGGAAGCACCTGTACTAGCATGGTTGCCCCCTGTCTTATGGCCCACTAAGCAATCCCTCACCCTAAGGGTATGAGAGGGTCTCCACCATGGGGAATCACTACCTGTGGTGTGCTTAGGTAAAGTACAAGGCTGGTGAGGTGTCTGAGTAGGGAAGTGAGGCCCTAGGAATGTTGGCCTCAGCTTCCTCAG
This sequence comes from Calotriton arnoldi, assembly GCA_963921515.1. Classification (NCBI taxonomy): domain Eukaryota; kingdom Metazoa; phylum Chordata; class Amphibia; order Caudata; family Salamandridae; genus Calotriton; species Calotriton arnoldi. The sequence continues at coordinate 12,340 of CAWUFW010020320.1, read as the reverse complement.
ATCACTGGTCACCATGTATGCCTGTCTTTCCATGACTGAGTTGCACTTTGCTCTAAGGGTCAACCTTTGGCTGCCTACAGCTGGGGGTTGGGTCCCTTTGGATGGACTACTGGAGGGACAGGGCAGGTTTGGAACCTTGAGGTCCCAGGTTTGTCCTTGCCTACCAGAGTCCTTCTGGGGAGGTCCCTACATAAAGGCATGGGGGATCCCTCAGTGTGTAGAGGAGTTTTCACCTGGCTAGGGCTACTAGACTGGGTGCCCCTAATCTGCTGATGGGGGGTTCCTCTGGACAGGGGGCCCTGGGGGACCACTGACCTCCCTGACCTCTGCAGCCCTGGGCTGACTGAGGCAGGGTAGAGAGGGGCAGGTTACCTGCTCCAGACTGGGTACCACCTTGGAAGGGTCCTCTGCCATCAGGGGGTGGTCAGGCCAGGCCTGACTACCTCTGTGGCAGTTCCTTCACTAGGGGTAGGGTCAGTTCCCTGAGGAGGCTGACCCTTACCTACTGTCTGGGGGAAGAAGACTTTTCTTCAACCCTTGTGCTCTCTTTTGGGGGAGAGTGGGCCATTCTTTCAGGCTCCATCTCTCCAAATTCTTGGGCTGGGGCTGTGGCCATCACAGCCCCACTAACCTTTACAGGGACGCCCAACATCCTAAGATGGGTTTGGTGTTCAACTTCAGCCCAGGCTGAAATTTCCAAATCATTGCCCATCAGGCAATCTACAGGTAAGGTGGGGGACACTGCCACTCTCTTTGGGCCTGTGACCCCCTCCCAGCTGAGATTGACTATGGCCATGGGGTGATCTGTTCTGACACCATCAATGTTGGTCACCTGGTACTTAAACTCAGGTAAAAACTGGTGAGGGGGACTAGTTTCCCTGCCACCATGGTGACACTAGCCCCTGTGTCCCTAAATGCCACAGCTTTCTGACCATTAATTATTGGCTCCAATCTGTACCTGCCCAACGCTGTGGGACCCATGGTAAAGGTGGCAAATCCTATACCACCATCGGAGTCAGAGGAGTCTGTTGAGGGGTCCCTGTCTAAACTAGGGCTCACCTCTGTTCCTCTTGCAAAAGCACCCAACTTTTTGGGTGCACTACTCCCAACTGGAGGATTACTACTGGTAGTACTAGGAGGGGTGGTAGTAGTTGTGGGAGGAACATTTTCTTTATTGCCAATCCTGGGGCAACTGGGATCAGTTTTCCAGTGCCCAGGCTTTTTACAGACATGGCAATAGGGTTTCTTTTCAGGAGAGGAAGGAGTTTGGGACCCACCCCCAGAAGAGGAATTTTGGGGCCCTGTAGGGGACTTATCCTTAGATTTATCCCCACCTTTCTCTTGGGACTTAGTAGAATCTTTCTTCTGGTCACCACCCTGATTTCTAGTTTTTACTCTGGTTCTGACCCATTTGTCTGCCTTCTTTCCCAATTCTTGGGGAGAGGTCAGATCAGAGTCCACCAGATACTGGTGCAAAAGCTGGTTTTGACAATTATTAAGGATCTGCTCCCTCATAATCAAATTGTACAATCCTAAAAAGTCATGCACTTTGTTGCCATGTATCCAACCTTCCAGAGCCTTTGTAGCACAATCTACAAAATCAACCCAGTCTTGAGTCTGAGCTTTTTGGGTGTCTCTGAACTTCAACCTATACTGTTCAGTGGTTAGGCCAAACCCATCTATCAGAGCACTCTTCAAGACTGTGTAATTGTCAGCATCCTCTTCTCTTACAGTGAGGAGCTTGTCTCTACCTTTGTCTGCAAAGGAGAGCCACAAGATTGCTGCCCACTGCCTCTGGGGGACCTTCTGAACTTTACAGGCCCTCTCCAGTGCAGTTATCCATTTGTGGATGTCATCCCCACTCTGGTAGGGAGGGACAATCTTGTTTAGGTTTCTATGGTCATAAGACCTCTCCCTATCTCTAGGGATATTGCTGCCACCATGGGACTCTAGTCCCAACTTTCTTCTCTCTCTAAGGAGATCTAGGGATTCCCTATCTAAAGCCAATTGCTTTTTTCTGATTTCCAGCTGAGTTTCCTCATACTGGACCAGTCTGTCTCTTCTCTCATGAGAGGATTCCCTCCTTTGAGAGGAGATAGAGCTCCCTATGGAGGTACCAGAGTGTTTAGACTCCTGAGAAGGAGATCTAGACCTTCTGGGCACACTCACAATCCTTCCTGGGGGGGCAAAGGGGGCATCATTCTGATCCTCCTCTTCCTCCTCCTCAGGAGGGGTTGGATTATCCAGGTCAGGGTCATTGTCACCCTCCTGGCCAGTTTCAGAGGGGGGCTGGGGGTACTGGTACCCCCCTTCCCAACCTCTTCCTCTGCCCCACCCTCAGCTCCTACCCCTTCAGTCCCCAAGGGCTTACTAAGGTCATAAGCCACCAACATCTCCTTGAGGTGTTGGGTGGTGGGGCTTTGGCCTGTCCTTAGTTTTCTCAAGTTACATAAAGCTCTCAATTCAAAGAATGGGAGTGTATCATACTTGGAGGGTGGAAGCTCAATGGCTTCCTGCAAGGATTCTTTAGATCCTACCCTAAAAGACATTACTAGTGTGGTGTGGTGTATGCACTACCTACTCTAGTGTGGCCTACTAAACTCTCTTGAGTTGTAGAAAGGGTTGTGCTATCCCTTAACACACAACTCTAAGTTCAGTAGAACTTACTGTATTCTAAGCTTAAATTATATGTACCTTAGGTACCTTTAGTGGTTTTCAGTTGATCAATTCAATTGAGATTATCTGGTAAAACAATAGCAAGCTGGAATCCCACACGCTGCACACCAATGTGAGAAGTTGGCCTGGCATATGCTGTCCACTAATTATAGTGGGCACCTTGCACCAGTCCAAACAACCCCTTATTGGAGATAGGTTAAAGACAACCTTATTGAAAGCTATCCTAGTGGTAGCTATGGAGAGCAGCCTTCAGGCTAAGTCTTGAAGGAATGTAAAGCAGCTTGTTTTACCAGTCTATAATCTCTTGAGTGATCAAATGAAAGAGCACCACACCAGGTATATATTCAAAATATATGTATTTATTGCTAAACACACCCCTCTAGTCTCTTTATGAGGCTAGAGTTCGAAGTACATAAGTTAGAAGTTATTAAATCACAGTAATAGCACAAATACACGTTTGGGCCCTAGGGGCGTACCAAACCATATACCAATAAAGTGGTATGCGAACCACGACTGAACTAGACACTAGGCCTAGAGCCTCTAGAAGTGCTTGGACCACAAGGAACCAACCAAGGTAGTGACACAGGGGACCCACGGGAGACGCGTGCAGTGTAAATACACAACCGCGATACGCCGTTGACTTCTATGGAGAAAGTCGGGATCGGGAAATTAGAGAAAAGGGACACTTAAAAGAGGACTAGGACAAAACCCTTTGAGATCTAGGACTTTGAAGAGTCTCTACCCACGGGAGCACCGGAGTACTCGTGTTACCTCACCCAGGGAAGCCGGGTGCATAGGTGCCTTTCGGGGTCGGGTTTCGTCGTCGTTTCGAATGGCGATCTGCTGCAAAGTGCTGCTGGCGGCCAAGAGAAAAGTGTCCGGATGGATCCAAGAGTGGATCGGAGTTCTGAAGAACCTGAAAGCAGAGGGGACAGAGTCTGGGTCACTAGCCAGTGACCAGGAAGGCGATGGACAGATGCCCACCGATGTCGAGTGCTTCAGGTGCGTTGACGGTCGTCTTGACTCTTCAGCCACGAGGTCCAGGAGGTGTTGTCGGCGATCAGGAGCAGGATTCGGACTGGTACACAATGTCTGTCGAGTGCTGAGGTGTCGGCGACCGGATTGGACCCAACAAGCCTTGGCAACGGCAAGTCTCGGTGAAAATTTAGATCGTCGATGGTGCAGACCAGCAAGGTCTGTGGTACTCACCCAGCGAGGGTAAGTGAGGGCAGGCCTGGAGCAACCAGGATGCCAAGTTAGAAAAGGATTGGCCTTCGTTAAGGGCTACTAGCCAACGGCCTAGCGACCATGAAGGAGCCTTGTGACGCCGCACGTGGATCTGGCTTACAGGACACTCGTGGAGTGGGGGCCAGTGATCTTCGTTACAAGTGGTGCTGGAGGGTAGGGCTACTCGGAGCCCAAAGCACGACTTCTTGGGAGACCCAGAAGAGGATGCACTTGCAAATGTGCTCAGTTTCCAGAGGTCATGGTCTCAAGTCACCCACGATAGCCACGGGCCTCAGCTTTGCTGGGGACTCAGGTTAACCTCGGGGAAGTCTGAGAATCCACTTCTGGTGATGCGATGACTTCGGCGTCCGACGGGAGCTTCAGAAATGTGAACCGGACAGATGCTTCTTTGGTGCCTGCCAAGCAGGGGAGTCACTCCTTGACCCCAAGGGAGATTCTTCTGTCCTCTAATCGTGAGTAGAGCGTCGAAGGTCCAGGATTCAGTTACAGAGTTTCATCCAGGGATAATCTAAAGTCCTAAGGACTGGGTTCCTACCTTTATACTAAAGATAGGGGTTGGACTACTCTGTGGCCCCACCTATGGGTGGGTCAGGGCAGAGGGGTGGCTACACCCCTTTCCCTTTGTCCAGTTCGCGCCAAAGCAGGGGCTGCAAGCCCCTGATCCGGTTTGAACTGGGGTATGCACGGGGACACCAAATGTGCCCCCAGTGCAGGACTTCAAAGCACCCGAAAGTGCTCCCGCCCAGCCCCAATACACATTATCCTGTCTGGGGAGGTGGTCACACCTCCCTGGGACAGGAAACCTATTGTCCAGGCCTCCCCTGCCGGAGTTTCGTCCAGCAGCAGGAGGCCAGACTCGTGTCTGTGGCAGCAGCATCAATTTTGTGATGCCAGGGCTCTGGAAAGAAGTTACCGGACTAGTCAGAGTTAACATGTCTTTCCCTCTAGAAGGGTGGAATGCTACCCTCGCCGCCAGGATTGGTGGGGGGGTAGTATTCCAAGATGTTTGACACCAAACACGACATGTTTAGGTGCAGCCATTCCAAAGTTAGCATTTTACATCGAGGATATAATGCGCTTAAGAGTATATGGTCAGGCTGCACTACAAACAGCATCAGAGATGGTCTCCGAACGCTGCAGAGGGGCCCTGCTCATGCAGGGGCACCCTCTCACATAGGAACCATGCACTCTGCCTTTAGGATTGATAAGGCCTGCCTTAGGAGTGACTTATAGGTTTATATGTGTGTATGCATTTAGTGATATAGGTAACCTATATCACAGTAAGAGGTGCATGCACCACCTTACCCAGGCTGCAGTAGCAGACCTGTGGTGTCAGTTTGGATGGCCTTCCAGGGGTGGCATAATACATGCTGCAGCCCCTGGCAGGCCTCTGAGGTACCTATGCCCTTGGTACATAGTATACCATATACTAGGGACTTATAAGGGCACTCCAGATCCCAATCAGTGATGTGCCTAAGGCACATGGAAACCTTTTACAGAGAAAGCAGATAGACTGGGGCCCTGAATAGCAGGATCCCAGACCAACTAAGTCATAAACCAGCAAAACACCATAAAAAAAATGGGGGCAACCATATAGTCAGATTCCACCTTCCTACAGTACATAAGTTAGAAGTTATTTAAACACAGTAATAGCACAAATACACGTTTGGGCCCTAGGGGCGTACCAAACCATATACCAATAAAGTGGTATAAGAACCACGACTGAACTAGACACTAGGCCTAGAGCCTCTAGAAGTGCTTGGACCACAAGGAACCACCCAAGGTAGTGACACAGGGGACCCACGGGGGACGCGTGCAGTGTAAATACACAACCGCGATACGCCGTTGACTTCTATGGAGAAAGTCGTGATCGGGAAATTAAAGAAAAGGGACACTTAAAGGAGGACTTGGAGCAAACCCTTTGAGATCTAGGACTTTGAAGAGTCTCTACCCACGGGAGCACCGGAGTACTCGTGTTACCTCACCCAGGAAGCCGGGTGCATAGGTGCCTTTCGGGGTCGGGTTTCGTCGTCGATTTGAATGGCGATCTGCTGCAAAGTGCTGCTGGCGACCAAGTGGAAAGTGTCCGGGTGGATCCAAGAGTGGATCGGAGTTCTGAAGAACCTGAAAGCAGAGGGGACAGAGTCTGGGTCACTAGCCAGTGACCAGGAAGGCGATGGACAGATGCCCACCGATGTCGAGTGCTTCAGGTGCATTGACAGTCGTCTTGACTCTTCAGCCACGAGGTCCAGGAGGCGTTGTCGATGACCAGGAGCAGGATTCGGGCTGGTACACGATGTCTGTCGAGTGCTGATGTGTCAGCGACCGGATTGGACCCAACAAGCCTTGGCAACGGCAAGTCTCAGTGAAGATGTAGATCATCGATGGTGCAGACCAGCAAGGTCTGTGGAACTCACCCAGCGAAGGTAAGTGAGGGCAGGCCTGGAGCAACCAGGATGCCAAGTAAGAAGAAGATTGGCCTTCGTTAAGGGCTACTAGCCAACAGGCTAGCGACCGCGAAGGAGCCTCGAGACGTCGCACGTGGATCTGGCTCACAGGACACTCGTGGAGTGGAGGCCAGTGATCTTCTGTGCAGTTGGTGCTGGAGGCTAGGGCTACTTGGAGCCCAAAGCACGACTTCGGGGGAGACCCAGAAGAGGATGCACTTGCAAATGTGCTCAGTGTCCAGGGGTCACGGTCTCAAGTCACCCACGATAGCTACGGGCCTCAGCTTTGCTGGGGACTCAGGGTAGCCTCGGGGAAGTCTGAGAATCCACCTCTGGTGATGCGATGACTTCGGCGTCCGACGGGAGCTTCAGAAATGCGAACCGGACAGATGTTTCTTTGGTGCCTGCCAAGCAGGGAGTCACTCCTTGACCCCAAGGGAGATTCTTCTGTCCTCTAATCGTGAGTAGAGCATCGAAGGTCCAGGATTCTGTTTCAGAGTTTCGTCCAGGGATAATCTAAAGTCCTAAGGACTGGGTTCCTATACTTATACTAAGTTTAGGGGTTGGACTACTCTGTGGCCCCACCTATGGGTGAGTCAGGGCAGAGGGGTGGCTACACCCCTTTCCCTTTGTCCAGTTCGCGCCAAAGCAGGGGCTGCAAGCCCCTGATCCGGTTTGAACTGGGGTATGCACAGGGACACCAAGTGTGCCCCCAGTGCAGGACTTCAAAGCACCCGAAAGTGCTCCCGCCCAGCCCCAATACACATTATCCTGTCTGGGATAATGGTGGTCACACCTCCCTGGGACAGGAAACCTATTGTCCAGGCCTCCCCTGCCGGAGTTTCGTCCAGCAGCAGGAGGCCAGACTCGTGTCTGTGGCAGCAGCATCCATTTTGTGATGCCAGGGCTTTGGAAAGAAGTTACCGGGCTAGCCAGAGTTAACATGTCTTTCCCTCTAGAAGGGTGGAATGCTACCCCCGCTGCCAGAATTGGTGGGGGGGTAGTATTCCAAGATGTTTGACACCAAACACAACATGTTTAGGTGCAGCATTCCAAAGTTAGCATTTAACGCAAGGTTATAATGCGCTTAAGAGTATATGGTCAGGCTGCACTACAAACAGCATCAGAGAAGGGTCTCCGAACGCTGCAGAGGGGCCCTGCTCATGCAGGGGCACCATCTCACATAGGAACCATGCACTCTGCCTTTAGGATTGATAAGGCCTGCCTTAGGAGTGACTTATAGGTTTATATGTGTGTATGTATTTAGTGATATAGGTAACCTATATCACAGTAAGGGGTGCATGCACCACCTTACCCAGGCTGCAGTAGCAGACCTGTGGTGTCAGTTTGGATGGCCTTCCAGGGGTGGCATAATACATGCTGCAGCCCCTGGCAGGCCTCTGAGGTACCTATGCCCTTGGTACATAGTATACCATATACTAGGGACTTATAAGGGCACTCCAGATTCCAATCAGTGATGTGCCTAAGGCACATGGAAACCATTTTAGAGAGGAAGCAGCTAGGCTGGGGTTCTGATTAGCAGGGCCCCAGCCAGACTAATGTCGAAAAACAGTGAAGCATCAGCAAAAAGTGGGGGTACCCATGTGAAGCAGATCCTACTCTCATACACCCTAGACTACCCAAACACCACTGCACTGCCCTAAACCCTGAAACACCAGCCCCAGCACGACCCCCTACACTGCCCGAACAAAACTGAACTGCCCTAAACCCTGAAACACCAGCCCCAGCACGACCCCCTACACTGCCCGAACACCACTGCACTGCCCTAAACCCTGAAACACCAGCCCCAGCACAACCCCTTACACTGCCCAAACACCACTGCACTGCCCTAAACCCTGAAACACCACACCCAGCATGACCCCCTACACTGCCCGAACACCACTGCACTGCCCTAAACCCTGAAACACCACCCCCCAGCACGACCCCTACACTGCCCGAACACCACTGCACTGCCCTAAACCCTGAAACACCACCCCCACCACGACCCCCTACACTGCCCGAACACCACTGCACTGCCCTAAACCCTGAAACACCACCCCCCTGCAGGACCCCCTACACTGCCCGAACACCACTGCAATGCCCTAAACCCTGAAACACCACCCCCAGCACGTCCCCCTACACTGCCCAAACACCACTGCACTGCCCTAAACCCTGAAACACCACCCCCAGCACGACCCCCTACACTGCTCCAACACCACTGCACTGCCCTAAACACTGAAACACCACCCCCTGCATGACCCCCTACACTGCCTGAACACCACTGCACTGCCCTAAACCCTGAAACACCACCCGCTGCATGACCCACTACACTGCCCGAACACCACTGCACTGCCCAAAACCCTGAAACACCACCCCCAGCACGTCCCCTACACTGCCCGAACACCAGTGCACTGCCCTAAACCCTGAAACACCAGCCACAGCACGACCCCCTACACTGCCCGAACACCACTGCACTGCCCTAAACCCTGAAACACCAGCCCCAGAATGACCCCCTACACTACCCGAACACCACTGCACTGCCCTAAACCCTGAAACACCAGCCCCAGCACGACACCCTACACTGCCCGAACAAAACTGCACTGCCCTAAACCCTGAAACACCAGCCCCAGCATGACCCCCTAAACTGCCCGAACACCACTGCACTGCCCTAAACCCTGAAACACCAGCCCCAGCACGACCCCCTACACTGCCCGAACACCACTGCACTGCCCTAAACCCTGAAACACCATCCCCAGCACGACTCCCTACGCGGCCCGAATACCACTGCACTGCCCTAAACCCTAAACACCACCCCCAGCACGACCTCCTACTCTGCCGGAACACCACTGCTCTGCCCTAAACCCTAAAACACTACCCCCAGCATGACCCCCTACACTGCCCGAACACCACTGCTCTGCCCTAAACCCTGAAACACCACCCCCAGCACGTCCCCCTACACTGCACAAACACCACTGCACTGCCCAAAACCCTGAAACACTAGCCCCAGCACGACCCCCTACACTGCCCGAACACCACTGCACTGCCCTAAACCCTGAAACACCAGCCCCAGAACAACCCCCTACACTACCCAAACACCACTGCACTGCCCTAAACCCTGAAACACCAGCCCCAGCACGACCCCCTACACTGCCCGAACAAAACTGCACTGCCCTAAACCCTGAAACACCAGCCCCAGCACGACCCCCTACACTGCCCGAACACCACTGCACTGCCCTAAACCCTGAAATACCAGCCCCAGCACAACCCCTTACACTGCCCAAACACCACTGCACTGCCCTAAACCCTGAAACACCACACCCAGCATGACCCCCTACACTGCCCGAACACCACTGCACTGCCCTAAACCCTGAAACACCACCCCCAGCACGACCCCCTACACTGCCCGAACACCACTGCACTGCCCTAAACCCTAAACACCACCCCCAGCACAACCCCTACTCTGCCCGAACACCACTGCACTGCCCTAAACCCTGAAACACCACCCCCAGCACGACCCCGTACACTGCCCGAACACCACTGCTCTGCCCAAAACCCTGAAACACTAGCCCCAGCACGACCCCCTACACTGCCCGAACACCACTGCACTGCCCTAAACCCTGAAACACCACCCCCAGCACGACCCCCTACACTGCCCGAACACCACTGCACTGCCCTAAACCCTGAAACACCACCCCCAGCACGACCCCCTACACTGCCCGAACACCACTGCACTGCCCTAAACCCTGAAACACCAGCCCCAGCATGACCCCCTACACTGCCCGAACACCACTGCACTGCCCTAAACCCTGAAACACCACCCCCAGCACGACCCCCTACACTGCCCGAACACCACTGCACTGCCCTAAACCCTGAAACACCAGCCCCAGCATGACCCCCTACACTGCCCGAACACCACTGCACTGCCCTAAACCCTGAAACACCAGCCCCAGCACGACCCCCTACACTGCCCGAACACCACTGCACTGCCCTAAACCCTGAAACACCAGCCCCAGCACGACCCCCTACACTGCCCGAACACCACTGCACTGCCCTAAACCCTGAAACACCACCCCCAGCACGACCCCCTACACTGCCCGAACACCACTGCACTGCCCTAAACCCTGAAACACCACCCCCAGCACGACCCCCTACACTGCCCGAACACCACTGCACTGCCCTAAACCCTGAAACACCACCCCCAGCACGACCCCCTACACTGCCCGAACACCACTGCACTGCCCTAAACCCTGAAACACTACCCCCAGCAAGACCCCCTACACTGCCCGAACACCACTGCACTGCCCTAAACCCTGAAACACCACCGCCAGCACGACCCCCTACACTGCCCGAACACCACTGCACTGCCCTAAACCCTGAAACACCAGCCCCAGCACGACCCCCTACACTGCCCGAACACCACTGCACTGCCCTAAACCCTGAAACACCAGCCCCAGCACGACCCCCTACACTGCCCGAACACCACTGCACTGCCCTAAACCCTGAAACACCAGCCCCAGCACGACCCCCTACACTGCCCGAACACCACTGCACTGCCCTAAACCCTGAAACACCATCCCCAGCACGACCCCCTACACTGCCCGAACACCACTGCACTGCCCTAAACCCTGAAACACCACCCCCAGCACGACCTCCCTACTCTGCCCGGAACACCACTGCTCTGCCCTAAACCCTGAAACACCACCCCCAGCACGACCTCCCTACACTGCACGAACACCACTGCACTGCCCTAAACCCTGAAACACTACCCCCAGCACGACCCCCTACACTGCCCGAACACCACTGCACTGCCCTAAACCCTGAAACACCAGCCCCAGCACGACCCCCTACACTGCCCGAACACCACTGCACTGCCCTAAACCCTGAAACACCAGCCCCAGCACGACCCCCTACACTGCCCGAACACCACTGCACTGCCCTAAACCCTGAAACACCAGCCCCAGCACGACCCCCTACACTGCCCGAACACCACTGCACTGCCCTAAACCCTGAAACACCAGCCCCAGCACTGTAGAGAGTGAGATCTGCTTCCGTGGTGCCCCCACTTTTTGCTGATGCTTCACTGGTTTTCGACATTAGACTCTGGCTGGGACCATAACTCATTCAGGACCACAGCCCTAGCTGGTTTTCCTCTTCAGGGATCTCCATGTGCCTTGGGCACATCACTGATTGGGATCTGGGTGCCCTTGTAAGTCCTGGCTATATAGTGTACTATGTACACCAAGGGCATAGGTACCTCAGAGGCCTGCCAGGCTGCAGCATGTATTATGCCACCCTGGTAGCGCCATCAAACTGACACCACAGGTCTGCTGGCCTAGGTAGGTAGTGCATGCACCCCTTGCTGTAGTATAGGTTACCTATATGCTAAATGCATACACACATATAAACCTATAAGTCACTCCTAAGGCAGGCCTTGTCATCCCCTGAGGCGAAGTGCATGGTTTCCCCATGTTGAGAGGTGCTTCCTGCATGAGCAGGGCCCCACCTCAGCCTTCGGAGACCAAGCTCTCTGAGTGCTGTTTTGTAGTGCAGCCTGACCATATGCTCTTGCTTGCATTATATCTCGCGGGCAAAATGCTAGCTATGGAATAAACACTCAAACATGTCGTGTTTGGTGTAAACATCTTGGAATACTACCAGCCCGTCACAGGCGTGGTCAGCATTCCCTTCTAGAGGAAAGGCATGTTAACTCTGGCGAGTCCAGTGACTTCTTTCCAGGCCTGGCATCACAAAATGGATGCTGCTGCCACAGACACGAGTCTTGGCACTCCTGCTGCTGGGCGAAACTCAAGCAGGAGGCCTGGACAGCCTGGAACACCTGTCCCGAGGAGGTGCTGACCCTCCCAGACAGAACGTGTGTTGGGACTGGTGAGACCTTCAGTTGCTTTGATCCTGCTGGGGGCACGTTTGGTCTCCTGTGCTACCCCAGTTTCAGACGGATCAGGGGCTTG